>JAPFBE010000617.1:0-37106 GCA_034336665.1 Luscinia megarhynchos
ACACAGAATGGATGGAGACGACGCGACACTCATCCTCCGGCCAGGGCTGCAGGAGGGTGGACACCAAGATAGTATTGCCCCAGGGCTGCAGGACCCATCAACCCCTGACAGATCATCCCCCTTGGACCCATTTCGGACCACAACAGAGCATCCAGCCAAGAGAAGGAGGAGGGACCCCAACAGATCATCCCCCAGGAAGTGAGGGCAACGGACTCCCCGACAGAGCATCCCCCCGGGAGCGAGGGTGACGGACCCAGACAGATCATACACCCAGAGACGAGGACGACGGACCCTGACAGATGATTCCCCCCAGCTGCGCAGGAGGTCGGACTCCAGACAGAACATTGCCCAGAGGGCGAGGACGATGGACCCCGACAGAGCATTCTCCCTGGGCGAGGACAACGGACCCAGACAGGGCATCTCTCCCTCAAGCTTCGAGTGGATGATGAACCCCGACAGATCATCATCCCGGACGAGGGTGACGGACACCGAAAGATCATCATCCCGGGGGGCTAAAAAAGAAAGACCGCTGATAGAGCATCCCCTGGAGCGCAGAAAGATGGACCCCCGAGACAAAATTTCCGGCCTGGGCGAGGGACGACGGAGTCCAAAAGAGCATCCTCGGAGACGACAGACCCCGGCACAGAGCATCACCCTGGGGGAGAGGACGACGGACCACAACAGATCATCCCCCTGGTACAAGGACGACAGACCCCTACGGAGCATCGCCCTGGGGGGGCGAGGACAAGGGACCCCTAAAAATATATTGCCCCGGGGGTGAGGATGACGGACCCCGAAACATCATCACTCCTGGGACGAGGGCTGACAGACCATGACAGAGGATCGCCCGAGGATCGGTGGGCGATGGACCCTGACAAAGCACTGCCACGGGTTTGAGGACGACAGACACCGAAAATGATCCTCCTGGGTGCGATGCCGCCTGACTCCCGATAAGGCATCCCCAGGTGTGAGGATGACAGACCCCTAGAGTGCATTCCCGTGGGGCGAGGGACGACAGACCTAGACAGATCATCCCCCCCGAGGGGCGTAGGACGACAGACCCTGACAGGGCATCGCACCGGGAGAGGACGACGGACACTAACAGATGATCCTTCTGGTGCGATGACGGGAGACCCTGACAAGGCATCCCTTCGGGCTAGGGACGACGGACCCCGACAGAGCATCGCCCCGACGAGGGGTGACGGACACGGGCAGATCATCTTCCCAGTTCGAGGACGGGGACCCCGACGTGGGCATTGCCCGGGGGTGAGGACGAGGGATTTCGTCAGAGCATTCCCCCGGAGCAAGATTGATGGACCCCGAGAGAACATCCCCCAGGGGTGAGGACGAGGGACTCCCAGAAGATCATTCCCTCCGGGCGAAAACGACGGACCCTGACAGATGATCCCACCTGGATGACGGCGCATCGAACACTGACAAAGACTCCCTCAAAGAGAGGAGGAGGGACCCAGACAGAGCATCACCCATGGACGAGGGGCGATGGACGCCAAGAGATGATTCCCCCAAGCTAGGACATGGGACCCCCAACAGCATTGCCTTGGGAGCCAGAAACGACAGACCCCGACAGAGCATCTCCCAGGGGCGACGACGACAGATCCCGACCGAACAACTCCCCAGTTAGAGGACAACGGACCCTGACAGAGCATCCCTCTGGGGGCGTCAGGACGACGGAACCCAAGAGAACATCCCCCCGTGCAAGCACAGGGACCCTGACAGATGAACGCACCGGGTGAGGACGACGGACACTGACAGATGATCCTGGGATGACTGCGACGCACCCCCGAGAGAGTATCCCCCCAAAGAGAGGAGGCGGGATCCCGACAGAGCGAGGGCGACTGGACTTAAAAACATCGCTGAAGTGGCGAGGACGACAGACCCCGACAGATTATCCCCCGAGGCTAGGACGCCAGACCACGACAGAGCATTGCCCGGGGGCGTAGGGACGACAGACCGTGACAGAGCATCACCCGTGGGGGGCAAGGACGACAGACCCCTGACAGAGCATCACGCGAGGGACGAGGGCGACGGACCCTGATACAGATCACCTTCCCGGGCGAGGACGAGAGACCCCGCAGAGCATTTTCCGGGGGCAAAGACGACAGAAACCGACAGAGCATAGCCCTGGGTTGAGGACGATGGACACCGACAAATGATCCTCCCTGATGCGATGATGACGGATCCCGAAAAGGCATCCCCCTGGTGCGAGAATGACAGACCCTCAACAGAGAATCGCCCCGGGGCGAGGGACAACGGACTCCCGAAAGTGTATTGTCCGGGGCTCGAGGACTCCACGGACCCCGACAGAGCAGTGCCCTGGGACGAGGGGTGACAAACTCTGACAGAGCTGCCTCTGGGACGAGGGTGATGGACCCAGACAGAGCATCCCCTGGGAGACGAGAGAGACCACCATGACAGACCATTGCCCCAAGGGCGAGGATCTAGGATCCCGGAAGTGTATTGCCCTGGGGGCGAGGACTAGGGCCCTCGACAGATCATCCCCCGAGGCCGAGGACGACAGACCCTTACAGTGCATCGCTCTGGGAGCCGACTCCGCCGACTCCTGATAGAGCATCGCCCTGGGACGAGGGCGACGGACCCAGACAGATCATCTTCCTGAGCGAGAACGAGGGACCCCTAGAGGGCATTGCCCTGGGGGTGAGGACGATGGACACCGACAGATAATCCTTCTGGGTGTGATAAAGAGACCCCTGACAGGGCATCCCTACGGAGCGAGGGATGACGGACTCGACAGAGCATCCCCTTGGACGAGGGTGACGGATGCCAAAAGACCATCCTCGCGGGGGCAAGGAAGACAGACCCTGACAGAGCATCACCGCGGGGTTGAGGATGAGGGACCCTGAAAGAACATTGCCCCGGGGTTCAAGACGACGGACACCGACAAATGATCCTCCTGGGTGCGATGACGACGGACCCCTACAGAGCATCTCCCTGGGGGCGGCGACGACTAACCCCGACAGGGCATCCACTTGGGGCGAGGACGAGGGACCCCGACAGTGCATCGCCCCGGGGGCGAGGACAAGGGACCCTGAAAGTGTATTGCCCGGGCGCGAGGACGACGGACCTCGACAGAGCATCCTCCCGGTTCGATGATGATGAATCCCATCATATCATCACCCCGGAACGAGGGCGATGGACGCCGAATCATTATCATCCCGGGGGCGAGGACGAGGGACCGTGACAGAGCATCCCCCACAGGTGAGGACGACGGACCCTGAGGGATGACCCCCCCGTGACGACGGCGATGAACCCCGACAAAGACTCC
This sequence comes from Luscinia megarhynchos, assembly GCA_034336665.1. Classification (NCBI taxonomy): domain Eukaryota; kingdom Metazoa; phylum Chordata; class Aves; order Passeriformes; family Muscicapidae; genus Luscinia; species Luscinia megarhynchos. The sequence goes on from JAPFBE010000617.1 coordinate 3,305, forward strand.
CCTCAAGGAGAGAAAGAGGGACCCCGACAGCGCATTGCCCCAGGGGCGAGGGCGACAGACCCCGAAAGTGTAATGCCCCGGGCACGAGGATGACGGACCCGGACAGAGCATCCTCCCGGTTCGAGGATGATGAATCCCAACAGACCATCGCCCCGCGACGAGGGCGATGGACGCCGAAACGTCATCATCCCGGGGGCGAGGACGACGGACCCCGAGAGAACATCCCACCGGGGCGAGGACGACGGACCCCGACAGAGCATCGCCCCGGGGTTAGGACGATGGACCCTGACAGATGATCCCACAGGGACGACTGCGACGCACCCCGACAGAGTATCCCCCCAAGGAGAGGAGGAGGGATCCCGAATGAACATCGCCCCTGGACCAGGGCGACTGACGCCAAAAAAACATCGTTGAGGTGGCGAGGATGATGGATCCAGACAGATTATCCCCCCGGGGGCGAGGACGACAAAGCGCGACAGAGCATCCCTCTCGGGGGTGAGGACAATGCAGCCTGACAGAGCATCACCCGTGGGGAGAGGTTAATGGACCCGGACAGATTATCCCCCTGGTGCGAGTGGACGATGGACCCCCGACAGAGCATCCCCGGAGACGAGGGGAGACAGACCCTGACAGAGCATCGCCCGAGAGGCTTACTGCATGAGAGACCCTGACACATCATTGCCCCGGGGTTGAGGACGACGGACACCGACAAATGATCCTCCCGTTGCATAAATGACGGACTCGCCAAGGCATCCCTGCGTACGTGGATTACAGACCCCGAGCAGATCATCCCCCCAGGGACGAGGACGACGGACCTTGACAGGGCATCCCTTTGGGGCGAAGACGACAGACCCCGGCAGAGCATCCCTTTGGGGCAGGACGAGGGACCCCGATAGATCATCTCCCCGGGGCGAGGACAATTAACCTAGACAGGGCATCCCCGGGGGCGAGGACGACACACCCCGACACACAGCATTGCCTCCGGGCTAGGACATCGGACACCATCAGCGCATCCCTCCGGTGTGGCGATGACAGACCCCGACAGAGCATCCCCCTAGGGGTGAGGATGTTGGGCCCGAAATTGCATTGATCCGGGGGGCGAGGGATGAGGGACCCAGACAGAGCATCCGCCGGGGGCATGGACTAGGGACCCCCAAAAGAACATCCCTGGGATGAGGGCGACAGATGTCAAAAAGATCATCACCGTGGGGGGCGAGGACGACGGACCCCGACAGATGATCCCAAGGGATGACGACAGACCACGACTAAGCATCGCCCCGGGGCCGAGGGACGCCGGATGCTGACAGAGCATCGCCCCAGGACGAGGGGCGACGGGCCCTGACAGATCATCTTCCCCCGGGGCCGAGGGATCTAGGACCCAGACAGGGTATTGCCCTGGGGGGTGAGGATGATGGACACCGACAGATGATCCTTTCAGGTGCAATGACGAAAGACCCCGACAGGGCATCCCTCGGGCGAGGGACGACGGACCCCAACAGGGCATCTTCCCCGGTCGAGGGCGACAGACTCGAAAGATCATCCTCCCGGGGAGAGGAAGACAGACCCCGACAGAGCATCACCGCAGGGGTGAGGACAAGGACCGGGACAGAGCATTGCCCTGGGTTTGAGGACGACGAACACTGACAAATGATCCTCCCGGGTGCGATGAGAGCGACCCCCGACAGGGCATCCCCGTATAAGGTGAGGACGAATCCACCCCGACAGAGCATCGCCTGGGGGCGTAGGGACGCCGGACCCCGACAGGGCATTGCCCGAGACGAGGGCGAATGACCCTGACAGAGCATTGCCTGTGGACGAGGGCGACAGACGCCACAAGATCATCCTCTCGGGGCGTAGTATGACGTATCCCTACTGACCATCACCCCAGCGAAAGGCAGGACGACGGACCCGAAAATGTATTGCCCTGGGGGCGAGGGACAACGGACCCTGATAGAGCCGTCCCCCAGGTAACAAAGACGAAAGGACCCCAACAGAGCATCCCCTCGGGGCGAGGAAGACACAACCCGACAGAGCATTGCCCCAGGGCTGAGGACATCAGACCCTGACAATCCATCCTTGTAGGGCGAGGACGACAGACCCTTACAGAGCATTGCCCTCATGAGCGTAGAACGCTGGACTCGAAAAAATATATTGCCTCTGGGGTGAGGACGACGGACCCTGACAGAGCATCGCCCGGATAACTAGGACGACGGACAACGACAAATGATCCTCCCGTGTGCGATGACGACTGACCCCCGACAGGGCATCGCCCCGGGGCAAGGACGACGGACCTCGAAGATCGTCAGCCTCTGGGCGACGACGATGGACTCTGAAAGGGCACCCCTGGGGCAAGGGACGACGGAACCCTACAGACCGTCTCCCTCCGGGCGAGGGACGATGTACCCCAACAGAGCATTGCCCCTCGGGGGCAAGGACGACGGACTCCCTGACAGAGCATCCACCCGGGGGCGAGGACGACGGTCCCTCGACAGAGCATTGCCCCGGGATGAGGGCGACGGACCCTGACAGATCATCTTTCCGGGGCGATGATGAGGGACCCTGACAGACTATCGCCCCGGGGGCGAGGACGACGGACCTGGACCGATTATACCCCTGGTGCGAGGACGACGAATCCTGACAGAGCATCCCCCCAGATCGAGGGCGACGGACGCCAAAAGGTCGTCCTTCCAGGGGGGAGGACGAGGGACCCCAACAGAGTCTCCCCCTTGGGCGAGGACAACGTATACCTACTGACCATCGCCCCGGGGGCGAGGACGATGGATCCCGAAATTGTATTGCACTGAGAGCGAGGACGAGGGACCCCAACAAATCGTCCCACCGGGGGCGATGACGACGGACCCCGACAGAGCATTGCCCTGGGGGCAAAGACGAGGGACCCAGACAGAGCCTCCCCCGGGGGCGTGGACCAGTGACCCTTAGAGGAAATCCCCCCAAAGATGAGGGCGACAGATGTCGAAAGATCATCACCGTGGGGGTGAGGATGATGGACCCCGACATATGATCCCCCCAAGGAGATGGCGACGGACCCTGACAGAGCATTGCCTCGAGGCCGAAGACGTCGGACCCTGAAAGAGCCTCCCCCCGTGTGAGGACGACGGGCCCCGACAAAGCATCGCCCACGGGATTGAGGATGATGGACACCGACAAATGATCCTCCCGGGTGCGATGACGACTGACCGTGACAGGGCATCTCCCCGGGCAAGGGACGACAGAACCCAGCAAAGCATCGCCCCGGGGCGTGGTACGACGGACCCCGACAAGGCATCCCCCTTGGGGCGTAAAACGACAGAACCCGACAGAGCATCCCTTCGGGCGAGGGACGAAGGCCCCCCACAGAGCATCGCCCCGGGACGAGGGCAACAGACGCTGCAAGATCATCCTCGAGCGTAGTATGGCGTATCCCTACTGACCATCGCCCCGGAGGCGAGGACGAGGTACCCTGACAGAGCCTCCCCCTTGGGCGAGGACAACGTATACCTACTGACCATTGCCCCAGGGGCGAGGACGACGGACCCCAAAACTGTATTGCCCCGGGGGCGAGGACGAGGGGCCCCAACAGATCGTCCCACTGGGGGCGAGGACTATGGTCCCCGACAGAGCATCCCTCTGGCGCGAGGATGATGGACTCCGATCGAGCATTTCCCCGGGGGCGAGGACGACAGACCCTGACAGAGCATCCCCCCAGGGCGAGGACGATGCACCCCGACAGAGCATCGCTAACGGACGAGTGCGACGGACGCCGAACGATCATCCTCCCGGAGGCAAGGATGACGTATCCTGACAGAGCCTCCACCGGGGGCGACGATGGCGTATCCCTGCTAAACATTGCCCCGGGGGCGAGGACGATGGACCCCAACAGGGCATCCGTCCGGGGCGAGGACAACGGACCTTGCCAGAGCATCCCCCTGGGGCAAGGACAAGGGACCCTGAAAATGTATTGCCTCGGGGGCGAGGACGACGTACCCTGAAAAATCATTGCCTTGGGACGCGGGCAACAGATGCCGCAAGTTCATTCTCCCGAGGGCAACGATAACGTATCCCTACTGACCATTGCTCCAGGGAGCGAGGATGACGGACCCCCAAAAGTGTATTGCCCCCGGGGGCGAGGGATGATGGACCCCGACAGGACATTCCCCGGAACAAGGGCGATGGACGCTGAAAGATCATCCTCTTGTGGGTGAGGACGAGGGACCCCGCCAAGGCATCCCACTGGGGTGAGGACGACGTATCCCTACTGACCATCGCCTCGGGGGCGAGGACGACAGACCCCGAAAGTGTATTATCCCAAGGGCGAGGACGACGGACCCCGACAGAGCACCCCTTCGGGGCGAGTAAGAGTGTACCCAATAGATCATTGCCCCGGGGTTGAGGACGATGGACACCGACACCATCCCTCCTGGTTATGCATGACGATGGATCTCGACAAGGCATCCCCCCGAGTGACGAGGACGACAGATCATCCCTCGACGAGGGCGATCGAACACTGACAGATCATCTTCCCAGGGCGAGGACGAGGGACCCCGACAGGGCATTGCCCCAGGGGGTGAGGACGACATACACCCACATATGATCCTTCCGGGTGCGATGACGCTGGACCTTGACAGGGCATCTCCCCGGGGCGAGGACGATAGTCCCCGACAGAGAATCGCCCCGGGGGTGAGGATGATGGACCCTGAACAGGGCATCCCCGTGGTGCGAGGATGACAGACCCCGACAGAGCATCGCCCCGGGGGCGAGGACGACGGACCCCAACAGAGCATCACCCCAGGATGAGGCCGAAAGACCCTGACAGAACATCGCCCTGGGACAAGGGCGATGGTCCCTGAGAGAGAATCCATAGGCGACGAGGGAGACGGACCGTGACAGAGCATCGCCCCGAGGGCGAGGACGAGAGACCCCGACAGATCATTGCCCCAAGGTTGAGGATGACGGACATTGACAAATGATCCTCTCGGGTGCGATGACGACGGACCCCGACATGGCTTCCTACCAGTGCGAGGACGACAGACTCCGACAGAGCATAGGCCAGGGGGCGAGGAGGATGGACCCCGACAGGGCATCCTCGTGGGGCGAAGACGACAGACCCTGACAAGGCTTCCTTCCGGTGCGAGGACGACAGACCCCGACAGAGCATGGCCCCAGGACGAGAGCGACAGACACCGCAAGATCATCCTCTCGGGGGCGAGTATGACGTATCCCTACTGATCATCGACCCGGGAGTGAGGACGAGCGACCCCGACAGATCATCCCCCCGATGGCGAAAACGACACACCCAAACAGAGCGTTGCCATGGGGCCGAGGACTTCGGACCCCGGCAGGGCATCCCCGTGCGGCGAGGACGAAAGACCCTTACAGAGCATCGCCCTGGGGGCGAGGACAACGGACCCCGAAAGTGTATTGCCCCTGGCACGAGGACGACGGGCCTTGACAGAGCATAGTCCCGGGACAAGGGCAATGGACCCTGACAGAGCATCGCACTGGGATGATGGCGATGGACCCTGACAGAGCATCCTTGGGAGACGAGGGAGACGGACCCTGACAGAGCATCACCCCGAGGGCAAGGACGAGGGACCCCAACTAAGCATTGTCCCGGGGTTGAGGACGATGGACACCGAAAAATGATCCTCCTGGGTGCGAAATGACGACTGACTCCCGACATGTTGCACCCGGGGGCGAGGGACGACAGACCCCCACAGATCATCTCCCGAGGCGGGGCGAGGACCCCTAGCAGAGACATTGCTACGGGGTTGAGGACGACGGACACCGACAAATCGAACCTTCCGGTGCGTGGACAACGGACCCTGACAAGGCATCCCCCCGGTAGCGAGGGACGACACATCCCGACAGTGCATCCCTGTGTGGCGAGGGATTACTGACTCGACAGATCATCCCCCTGAGGGCGAGGACGACGGACCCTGACAGAGCATCCCGGGTAACGAGGGACTACGGACCTTGACAGAGCATCCCCCTGGGGCGAGGGACGACACACTTTAGACAAAAACATCGTCCCGGGGCCAAGACGTTGGACACGGACAGAGCATCCCTCCGGTGCGAAGATGACGGACCCCAAAAGAGCATCCCCCTGGGGCCGAGGGACGAGCAAACCCCGACATTACATTGATCCGGGGGTGAGGACAAGGGACCAAGAAAGAGCATCCCCCCTAGGGGCGTGGACGAGGGACCCTGAAGGAACATCCCCCCAGGATGAGGGGTGACAGATGCCGAAGATCATCATCTTGGGGACGAGGACGACGGACCCCGACAGATGATCCCGCCAAGGCGATGACGACGGACTCCGACAGAGCATCGGCCTCGGGGCCGAGAATCTCGAACGATGACAGAGCATCCCCCGGTGCGAGGGATGGCGAACCCTGACAGAGCATCACCCCAGGGACGAGGGCGAAAGGATGCCTAAAGATCATCCTCCCGGGGCAAGGAACCACAGACCCCGACAGAGCATGGCCCCCGGGGGGCGAGGACAAGTCACACCGAGAGCATTGCCCCAGGGTTGAGGACGACGGACACCAAAAATGATCCTTCCGGTGCGATGACGACGGACTCCCGACAGGGCACCCTGTAGGGTGAGAACAACGGACCCTGACAGAGCATCACCCCGGGGGGCGAGGACGACGGACCCCCGACAGGGCATAGCCCTGGGACGAGGGCGAATGACCCTGACGGAGCATCGCCCCGGGATGAGGGCGAAGGACGCCGCAAGATCATCCTATCGGGGGCAAGTATGACGTATTCCTACTGACCATCGCCCCTGGAGAGAGGACGACGGACCCCGAAAGTGTATTGCCCCGGCGTCAAGGACGAGGGACGCTTACAGATCATCCGCCCGAGGGCGAGGACGACGGGCCCTGACTGAGCATCCCCGGGTAATGAGGACAACAGACCCTGATAGAGCATACCCCCGGGGCAGGGACGACACACCCCGACAGAGCATCTCCCCAGGGCCAAGGAAGTCGGACCCGGACAGGGCATCCCCGTGAGGCTAGGACGACAGACCCCTACAGAGCATCGCCCTGGAACGAAGGCGATGGACCCTGACAGAGCATCCCTGCGAGACGAGGGAGAAGGACCCTGACAAAGCATCGCTTTAAGGGCGAGGACTAGGGACCTTGACAGATCATTGCCACGGGGTTGAGGACGAATGACACTGACAAATGATCCTCCTGGGTGCGATGATTATGGACCCCAAGAAGGCACCCCCCCGGTGAGAGGATGACAAATTCAGAGAGATCATCCCCCCGAGGGCGAGGACGACGGACCCTGACAGGGCATTGCCCTGGAGGCGAGGACAAGGGACCCCGAGAGTGCATTGCCCCGCGGTTGAGGACGACGGATAGCGACAAATGATCCTCCCGGGAGCAATGATTTCAGACCCCGACAGGGTATCTTCCCGGGGCGAGGATGACGGACCCCGACAGAGCATCCCCCCGGGACGAGGGTGACGGATGTCGAAAACCATCCACCCCGGGGAAAGGACGACGGACCCCGACAGGGCATCTCCCCGGGGCGAGGAAGACAGACCCCGACAGAGCAGCGCCCAGGGGGCAGGGACGACGGACCCTGAACAGGGCATCCCCGTGGGGCGAGGACGACGGACCCCGAAAGAGCATCCCCCCGGGACGAGGGCGACAGACCCTGACAGAACATCACCCTGGGACGAGGGCGATGGACCCGGACAGAGAATCCACAGGCGATGAGGGAGATGGACTGTGACAGAGCATCGCCCCGAGGGCGAGGACGAGGGACCCCGACAGAGCCTTGCCCCAGGGATGAGGATGACGGACATTGACAAATGATCCTCTCGGGTGCGATGATGACGGACCCCGACAAGGCTTTCTACCGGTGCAAGGACAACAGACTCCAACAGAGCATAGCCCAGGGGGCGAAGAGGATGGACCCCGACAGGGCATCCCCGTGGGGCGAGGACGACAGACCCCGACAGAGCATCCCTCCGGGGCGAGGACGAGGGTCACCAACAGAGCATCGCCCTAGGAGGAGGGCGACGGTCTCCGCAAGATCATCCTCTCGGGGGCAAGTATGACGTATCCCTACTGACCATCGCCCCGGGAGAGAGGAAGACGGACCCCAAAAGTGTATTGCCTCGGGGGCAAGGACGAGGGACGCCGACAGATCATTCCCCTGGGACAAGGGCGATGGATGCTGAAAGATCATACTCTTGGGGGCGAGGACAAGGGACCACGACAAGGCATCCCACCGAGGTGAGGAGGACGTATCCCTACTGACCATCGCCTCGGGGGCGAGGACGACCGACCCCGAAAGTGTATTATCCCAAGGGCGAGCACGATGGATGCCGACAGATCATCCATTCGGGGCGAGGATGAGTGTACCCAACAGAGCATTGCCCTGGGGTTGAGAACGACGGACACCAACAATTCATCCTCCCGGATGCGATGACGACGGACCTCAACAAGGCATCCCCCCGGTACGAGGACGACAAACCTTGACAGATCATCCCCCCAGAGACGAGGGCGACGGACACTGACCGATCATCTTCCCAGGGTGAGGACGAGGGACCCCGACAGGGCATTGCCCCGGGGGTGAGGACGACATACACCCACATATGATCCTTCCGGGTACGATGACGGGAGACCGTGACAGGGCATCCCTCCGGGGCGAGGACGACGGACCCTGAAACAAAATCCCCCTGGGGCGAGGGTGACGGATGTCGAAAAACCATCCTCCCGGGGGCAAAGACGACAGACCCCAACAGAGCATCGCCTCGTGGGCGAGGACAAGGGACCCCGACAGAGCATTGGCCCGGTGTTGAGGACGACGGACACCGACAAATGATCCTCCCGTGTGCGATGACGACGGACCCCGACAAGGCATCCCCCCGGGGCGAGGACAACGAACCCTGACAGAGCACGAGGGCGATGGACGCCACAAGATCATCCTTGTGGGGGCGAGAATGACAGACCCCGACAGAGCATCGCACTGGGGGCGAGGACGACGGACCCCGACAGGGCATCTTCGTGGAGCGAGGGCGAGGGTCCCCGACAGAGCATCGCCCCGGGACGAGGGCGACGGACACCGCAAGACCATCTTCCTGGGGGCGAGTATGACGTATCCCTACTGACCATTGCCCCGGGAGTGAGGACGACGGACCTCGAAAGTGTATTACCCCAGGGGCGAGGACGACGGACCGTGACAGAGCATCCCCACTGCACGAGCGCAACGGACCCTGAAAGATCATAGCCCCGGGAGTGAGGACGAGGGAGCCCGACAGAGCATTGACCTGGGGGTGAGTACAACGAACACCGACAGATGATCCTCCCGGGTACGATGACGGCGGACCCCCATAGGGCATTCTCTGGGCTGAGGACCATGGAACTCGACAGAGCATCGCCCCGGGGGCGAGGACGACAGACCCTGATTGATCATCCCCTCAGTGCGAGGACGACGATCCCTGACAGAGCATCTCCCCAGGACGAGCATCGACAGATGATCTTCCCGGGTGCGATGACGAAAGACCCCGACAGGGCATCCCCTTGGGACGAGGGTGACGGACGCCGAAAGATCATCCTCCCAGGGGCGATTATGACGGACCCCGACAAAGCATCTCCCCGGGATGAGGGCGACGGATGACAAAAGATCATCCTCCTGGGGGGCGAGGGACGGTGGACCCAGATAGAGCATGCCTCCAGTGAGAGGATGAGCGACCCCGACAGAGCATCTCCCCCAGGGGCAAGGAAGACGGACCACGACAGAGCATCTCCCCCCCGTGGCGCAGGACGATGGACCCCGACAGAGCATCCCCCCAGTTCGAGTGGACGATGGACCCCAACAAATCATTGCCCCGGTTCTAGGACGACGGACCCCGAGAGATCATCGTTTTAGACGAGGGGCGACGGATGCTGAAAGATCATCCTCCCTGGGGCTGCAGGGACGAGGGACCCCCGACAGAGCATCCCACTGGGGCGAGGGACGACATATACCTACTGACCATCGCCTCCTAGGGCGAGGGACGACGGACTCCAAAACTGTATTGACCCAGGGGCGAGGGACGACGGACCCCAAAAAGAGCACCGCCTTCGGGATAGGGTGGCAGAGCATCGCCACAGGGGTGAGGACGAGGCACCCTTACAGAGCATCACCGGTGTGAGGACGACGGACCATGACCATGACAGGCAAGGACGACGGACCATGACCATGACAGAGCATCTCCCATGGGACGAGGGCGACGGACGAGAAAGATCATCCTCCCGGGACGCAGGACGCTGGACCCTCGACAGAGCCTCCCCCTGGGGGCGAGGACGACATATCCCTTATTATCATCGCCCCGAGGCCAAGGACGACGGACTCTGAAAATGTATTGCCCCGGGGGCGAGGGCGAGGGACCCCAACAGGTCATGCCCCCAGGGGCGAGGAGGATGGACACCGACAGTGCATCCCCCCAGGAGAGGAGGATGAAGGACCCCGACAGAGCATCCCTCTGGGGGCAAGGAAGACGTATCTCTATTGGCCATCGCCCCGGGACCCCGACAAGTCATATCCCTGGGGGCGAGGACGACAGACCCCGACAGAGCATCCCCCCAGGGCGAGGACGATGGACCTCGACAGAGCATCGCTTCGGGGGCGAGGACGATGGACCCTGACCGATCATCCCCCCAGTGCGATGACGAGGGACGCCGACATAGCCTTCCCCTGGGGCCAGGATGACGTATCCCTACTGACCATCGCCCCGGGGTCAAGGACGATGGACTCAAGAAAGTGTATTGCCTCGGGCCGAACACGAGGGACCCCAACAGATCATGCCCCCCGGGATACGAGGAGGAGGTACCCCGACAGATCATGCCCCCGGGGGCGAGGACGACAGACCCCGACAGAGCATCGCGCCGGGGTCTAAAACGACAGACCCTGAAAGAGCATCCCCACAGTGCGAAGGCGACAGACCCCGACAGAACGTCCCCCTGGGACGAGGGCGACAGATGATCCTCCCGGGTGCGATGACGACGGACCCTGACAGGGCATCCCCTGGGGCGAGGACAGTGGACCCCGACAGAGCATCGCCTCGGGGGCGAGGACGACGGACACCGACAGAGTATCCCCCCGAAGGCGAGGACGTCAGGCCGCGACAGAGCATCCCACAGGGGCCGAGGACAACGGACCCTGACAGAACGTTTCCCCGTGGGTGAGCAGAGCATCACCCAGGGGCGAACGCTGACACGGACAGAGCATCCCCCGGGGTGAGGGCAGATACGGGCATGTCCTGGTTTTGGGCAAATTAGGGGAAGAATCTCCAAAAGGAACCCCTTAAGCAACAAACTCTCCAAACTCTTCCCCTGCCCCAACACCGGCTTCGGGGAAGATTTTTCCTCAGAGTAAAAAGTCAAAAAACTTGTTTATTTAGCAAACACACAGAAAAATCTCGCCCCAACGCAAGAAAAAAACAGCCACGGTGGACGCAGCAAACTTCACCCATCCGAAAGTGGATGTACAGCCTCAGGACGTCTCCAGTGCCGGGAGGGCAGAAACGCGGTATTTCTTTTCACCAGCAGGCTACCGGGCGTATCTTGATGTTCCAGGTCGTCCAGGATCAGGTTCACGTGGTATTCCAAGCTAATAAGGGAAAGGAAAAAATAAAGCCAAGCAGCCTAAGCAAAGTGGGGGGCAGAAGCAGCAGCTAAGCAAGCAGAAGCAGCTAAAAGCGGCCGAGCCGCTAGAGGGGGGAGAGGGGCAGCAGCTTGCAAGCAGCACAGCCGGCAGTAGCTCACCGATGGGGGAGGGGCGCTGTCTAGCTAGACAAAACAAACCCTCCAGGCATGAGCAGCACACGATTGTGGATATAAACACTGCAACGTCACCCCAGGACAGGGGTGAGCCTTCCCCCGGGGGGCAAGGACGACGCGACACCGACAGCACTTTCCCCCTCCCCACCAAAAAGGTGACAAAGACAGCACAGCCTGCCAAAGGTAAGGTGGATGGAGAACACAGCGGCCTCCCAAAAATCCGGAGGGGGTCGGACACCACCCCCGGCTCAACAAAGCTAAGGACAGACAAGCACCGGGCAGCGAGGGACCGCTACCGCCCCCCAAATTGGAGGGGTCTGGCCATCACCCCCAATTCAAAAAAGCTAAGGCCAAAATAAAATTGGCAAAAAATCACATCAAGTGCTGTGCTTGGTCTTTACTCTCGCAACAAATCCCTCAACACCCAAAGCAAGCTCAAAGCCCCCCCACCCCATGAAGAGGAGGACCGAGACCCTCAGCCGGGCAGCGAGCGCGGGGGGCCCAGGGATGTCTGCGTACCCCTCTTCCCTGGATGGTCCTGAGGGGTTTCTGGCCTCTCCTGAGGGGAATGGCAGGGCTGGAGGTCTCTGGCCGTGTCACACTGGGGGATGCTCAGGGGTGGGGGTCTCTGGCGGTGTTACACCGGGGGATGCTCGGGGCGCTCATCCCAGGGTGAGAAGGACAGAGACCCTGTGGTGTCCCCAGAGTGATGAAGACCCCACCCCCCAAGGGAGAGGGACAGAAACCCTCCGGCCCCCTCGAGCATTTCCCAGGCCCAGAGGGATGGAGACCCTCAAGCATCCCTGGGTGCTGGCCCAGATAAAACTGGCTCAAATCAAACTTTTATCAGCCAGAAATGCTTTGGCAGTGAGATTTCCTTTCCCCAGGCCCCCGCTGTGTCACGATGGACGCCGGTTCGGTAGAGGTTCTGGGGTGTCACAACGCTGCCCTTGGTTCCACCAGGCCCTACTGTGTCACAAGAGAGCCTCGGGTCTGTGAGATTCTGTTGGAATTCAAAATGCAAGGAATTCTCTCGACATTGGGCCTGTCAATCAAAGTCTAGAAAAGAACACAGGATTTGACCGAGGCTCTCAGGAAATGCTTCCAACTTAGGTGCTAGAAGCAAAAAATGTAGATGAAAGCAGAGATATATTTAGGTGAGAAAAGTTCAGATGTAGATTTTATGATAAAAAAAAGAATAAAATTAGTCGCAGATGTGACAAAAAAGTCTTAGACTAGGTCTGTGTGCCAGAACAGGATTGGCTAAGAAAGTTCACACCGCAATTAAACAAAACTTTTGGCTATTGAATTAAAAACATAAATCTCTTTGTTGGCAGTGTGTTATTGGTGAATAAATCCTGAAAAGTCCTTGTAGCCATAAGTGTTGCAACGTCTTCGTCACGCTGTCGACACTTGTCGACTCTTGAATGGGGGCTAGGGACTCAGAGACCCCTTCCTCTGTTTCTTGCAGTGCCGGAAGGGGCCCAGGAGAGCTTGTGGAGGGAACTGAGTGCCTGGAGCTGCTCCCCAAAATCCCGGTGTGACTCCCCGGCCCAGCCCCCAACTTGCACTCACACCTGTCCCTCCCACCCCTCGGGCCCGAGCCACGCCCTCTTTTCATGCTCTTTTCTCCTTCCCACCAATCAGAATGCTCCGTCACGCTGTGGCCATCGTCCTCCTCTTTTGTGACATCACTAATGAGCAACGCTGGGTGCTCCGCCCCCACGCTTGTTTCTGGGCTCTTATTTGCTGTGCCTGAAAGGGGCGGGGCTTGGTCTGGGTATATAAAGAGCCCCGCTGGCTCGGGCCCTCAGCAGAGACGGGCGGAAAAGAGGAGGAGGGGTCCCTAGGGAGAGGAGCCCCGAGAAGCTTGACCGGGAGGGAGACCCACGGAGCGGGCGGAGATCCGCTCTGTGCCGCCTGCCCAGCAACGAAGGGCGCTGGAGACCCCACTCCGTGACTCTGCTCCACGGATAGCCCCGAGCCTACACCGCGATGAGCACAGATCACTCGGCCCCCTTCCATGGTGGAGGAAGACCGCGGTGACCTGACACGCCTGCCCCACACACATATTTCCACGCAGGATAACGATGGCTATGCCCCACTCCCTCGGGTCCTCTTTGCTTGGGATGAGGAGGGTGGACACTGACAGTGCATCTCCCCCGGGGGCCAGGACGATGGACATGGGGCTAAGACGACAGACCCTGATACAGAGCATCACCTTGGGCTAAGAGGACGACGGAGACACCGCCTCCCAGCACTACTCGGCACTCCCCTGAACGCAGCAGGCTCCCCCAACCTGTCAAAGATGAGGTGGACAGAGAACACCCGTGCCCTCTGTGTTTGCAGAGACGGAGGATGGACATGACCTGACCACTCATCCCAACAAAAAGAACGAGGGCGGAGACGCATCCTGACCCCCTATAGCGAAGGAGCGGCAACTAAGGGTGCAGAGACCCCACCAGAGACTGCTCCGCTCCACGGGAGAGCATCCCCACTCACCCCAAGGTAAGCACCGAGACCACCCCCGGACCCTTCCCCAGTAATGGGAAGCGGGCGGAGATGTCCTGACCAACTCCCACCATCCCCACACAGAAAGGGGATGGAGATGACGAGACACTCCCAATCCTCCTTCGGGCGAGGAGGGTGGACACAGAAAGGGCAACCACCCCGGGGCCAGGACGACGGACTCGAGAGATCATCCCCCCGGAGATGGACCCCAACAGTGTATCCTCCCGGTTCGAGGATGATGAACTCCTGTCAAATCATCAGCCTCGGGTCGAGGGTGACGGACGTCGAAAAAAGATCATCATCCCAGGGGCTAGGACCTAAAAACCGTAACAGAGGAACCCACCTGAGGGCGCAGGACGAGGGACCCTAAGAGAACATCCCCCCGATGGCGAGGATGAGGGACCCCGACAGATTATCTCTCCGGGAGAGGATGATGGACCCTGAGATGATCCCTCCAGGACGACGGTGACGTAACCCCCTAGCAAAGAATGCCCTCAAGGAGAGGAGGAGGGACCCCGACAGAGCATTGCCTCAGCGACAAGGGCTTAGTGGATGCCGAGATGATCTCCCCAAGCGCAGGACATCGGACTCAAAAAGCATCAGCCCTGAGGGCGCAGGAGGACGGATTCCTGACAGATGATCGCCTCTGGGACGACCGCGATGCACCTCGAGAGAGTACCCTCCCATGGAGAGGAGGAGGGGTCCCGACAGAGCATCTCCCCCAGGACGAGGGCCACTGACGCCCAAAAAACATCGCTGAGGTGGCGAGGATGATGGATCCCGACAGATTATCCCATCGGGAAGTGGATGAGGGACCCTCGACACGGCATTGCCCCCAGGGGTGAGGGACGACATACACCGACAGATGATCCTTCCGGGCACGCAGACTAGAGACCACGACAAGGCATCCCTCTGGGGCGAGTGGACGACGGACTCCCTGACAGAGCATACCCTGGACAAGAGTGACGGATGTCGGAAGACCATCCTCCCGAGGACAAGGAAGACAGACTCGACAGATCATCGCCTCGGGGCCGTGGTCAAGGGACCCCAACAGAGCATTGCCACGGGGTTGAGGGACGACGGACACCGGAAAATGATCTTCCCGGTGCGATGACGACGGATCCCGACAGGGCATCTCCCCGGGCGAGGGACGACAGGCCCCGACAGAGCATCGTGCCGGGATGACGGCGACAGACTCCTGACAGGGCATTGCCTCTGGCCGAGGGCAATGGACCCTGAGAGAGAATCCCCGGGCGACAAGGGAGAAGGACTGTGACAGAGCATCACCCCGAGGGCGAGGACAACGGACTCGACAGAGCATTGCCCTGGGGTTTAGGGACGACGGACACCGACAATTGATCCTCCCGCTGCGATGACGACAGACCCCGACAAGGCATCACCCCTGGTGCGAGGATGACGGACTCCCGACAGAGCATCGCCCCATGGGTGAGAAGGACGGACTCGACAGGGGCATCCCCTTGGGGCAAGGGACGACAGACTCGACAGATCATCACCCCAGAGGCGAGAACGACTAACCCCGACAAGGCATCCCCGTGAGGCGAGGACGACAGACCTTGACAAATCATTGCCCCAGGGGCACGGACAACAGACCCCAACAGAGCATCGCCCCAAGACGAGGGTGACGGACCCTGACAGAGCATCACCCAGAGGGCGAGGACGAGGGACCCCAACAGAGCATTGCCACGGGGCTGAGGACGACGGACACCGACAATTGATCCTCCCGGGTGTGATGACGACAGACCTCGACAAGGCATCCTCCGAATGAGGACAACAGACCCCAACAGATATTCCCCCGGCATGAGGACGCACGGACCTCGACAGATCACTGGGGGCAAGTAATGATGGATGTTGAAAGACAATCCTCCCGAGGGCAAGGGACGACAAAGCCTGACAGAGCATCACCCCAGGGGTGAGGGCGCACGGACCCCCGACAAAGCATTGCCTCTGGGGGCGAGGGACGATGGACTCCTGACCGGGCATCCCCGTGGAGAGAGGGATGACTGAACGCGAGAGAGCATTGCCCCCGGGGCGAGGACGACGGACCCTGACAGAGCAACGCTCGAAGAGGGCAATGGACCCCCTACAGAGCATCGCCCTGAAAGAGTGTGATGGTCCCTGAGAGAGAATCCCTAGGTGACGAGGGAGACGGACTCGTGACAGAGCATCGTCCCCGCGGGCAAAGACGAGGGACTCCAACAGAGCATTGCCACGGGGTTGAGGGATGACGGACACCAACAATTGATCCTCCCCGGTGCGATGATGACGACCTCGACAAGGCATCCCCCCGGAACGAGGGACGACAGACCCTGACAGACCATCGCCCCAGGTGTGAGAAAGACGGACCCCTGACAGGGCATTCCTGTGGGGTGAGGGACGACAGACTCCTGACAGACCATCACCCCAGGGGCGATAAGGACAGACCCTGACAGGGCATCCCTGTGGGTGAGGGACGACAGACCCCTCACAGAACATCAGCCCCCAGGGGCTAGAAGGACGCACTCCCGATAGGGCATCCCCGTGGGGCAGATTGACAGACCTCTGACAGAACATTTTTCTCGGGGAAAGGACAAGGGTCACCAACAGAGCATCGCCCTGAGACGTGGGCGATGGATGCCGCAAGATCATCCTCTCGGGGGCTAGGATGACGGACCATGACAGATCATCCCCGGGTTCCGATGACGACGGACATCGACAGTGCATCTCCTCGGGGCGAGGACGACGGACCCCGAGAGAACATCGCCCCGGTGGCGAGGACGACGGACCCCGACACGACATCCCCGTGGTGCGAGGGACGACAGACCCTGAAGGAGCATTGCCCCAGGACAAGGGCGATGGGACGCCCGCGAAGATCAACGCCCCAGGGGCGAGTATGACATATCCATACTGACCATCGCCCCGGGAGCGAGGGATGACGGACCCCGAAAAGTGTATTGCCATGGGGGGCGAGGGACGAGGGACCCCGACAGATCATCCCTCCGAGGGCGAGGACGACAGACACTGACAGAGCATCCTCGGGTAACGAGGACAACGGACCCAGATAGAACATCCCCTTGGGGCGAGGAAGACAGACCCTCACAGAGCATCGCCCCTGCAGAGCGAGGACAACGGATTACTAAAGTGTATTGCCCCGGGGCGAGGACGACGGACCCCTACAGAGCATCGGCCTCCGGACGAGGGCGATGGATCCTGACAGATCATCCCCGGTAGACGAGGGGAGACGGACCCTGCCAGAGCATCGTCTTTTGGACGAGGGCTGACAGGCCGTGACAGAGCATCCCCCGGGAGATGAGGAGACGAGACCCTAACAGAGCATCGCCTCGAGGGTGAGGGCGAGATACTCGACAGATCATCCCCCGAGGGCAATGGCAACAGAACTTGACAGGGCATATCGCCCGGGGCCCGACGACGCCGGACTCCCTGGACAGAGACGCCTCGGACGAGGGCTTACTCGTCCTGGGTTGATGATTTGACTAACTCCCTCACCCTGCCCCCCTGGCCATGAAGCTGTCTGCTCCCGGGGAGGGCCGCCCTGGGCTCTGCTCTGGGCGGAATGGCCTTGGTTTGCCGCTGGCTTGGCTTGGGGTGGGGTGGCTCGAGCGGCTGCGCTCTGGGCTCTGGCTGCTGCTGCGGGTGGCTATCGCTGCTGTGGTGGTGGCTCGTGGCCCTGGTTTGTGAGTTAGCTGGTTTTTTGCTTGATTTTTTTTGACTTTATATTGCTTGAATTACTTGGTCTAGCTCGCTGCTGCTTTAAGGCTTGCTGGCTATTCCGCTGTTTTTTTTCTCTCTCCCTCCCCTTCTCCCCTCACCCCCGAGGATTCAGCACCAGCTCCGAGGAACTCCCATGCGGCCCTGCCTCTGACACGCGCCAGAGAAGCTGCCGCCCTTCTAGTGAAGATCAAAGCGCCCAAGTTTCTCTCTCGGTGAAACTTTTTTGTCACCTGGGTCTGTGCCAGGAAGTGTTCCTCTTGTATGTGTTAATAAATAGGTTTTTCCACTTTTTCCCCTGAGTGAAATTTTTTTCTTATTTCCTGGGAAGCTCTTCTGGGGGTTTTTCCCTAAGTTTGTCCAAACTTGACAGCTGTAATGACCCAGACAGATCATCTTCCTGAGGGCAAGGATGCGGGACCCTGACAGGGCACTGCCCTGAAGGTGAGGACGATGGACACCGATACATGGTCCTTCTGCGCGATGACGAGACCCCGACAGAGTATCCCCCGAGACGAGGGTAAAAGGTGCCGAAAGAACATCATCCCGGGGGTAAGGTCGGCTAACCCCGACAGAGCATCGCCCTGGGGCCGGGAGGACGCCGGACACTGACAAAGAATCCCTCCGTGCGATGATGACAGACTCGACAGAGCATCCCCATGGGGGCGATGACGACGGATCCCCACAGAGCATTGCCCCGGGGGGGCAAAACGTAGGGACCCAGACAGAGCATCCCCAGGGGCTGGACGAGGGATCCCAGAGGACATCCCCTGGGATGAGGGCGACGGATGCAGAAAGATCATTCTCCCAGGGGCTAGAGATGACGGACCCCGCACGAGCATCCCACTGGGGCTAAGACGACGACTCTGCTGACCATCTCCCGGGGCGAGGACGATGGACTCTCGAAGTGTATTGCTCCAGCATCACGGATGATGGGCCCCAAAAGAGAATTGCCCTGGAATGAGGGCGCTACGGACTCCCTGACAGAGCATCGCCCCGGAGCGAGGGCAAGGGACCCCCGACAGAGCATTTCCCTCGGGTGAGGGACGCTGGGACCTCGACAGAGCATTCCCCGAGGTGAGGACGCCGGACCTCGACAGAGCATAGCCGGGGCCGAGGATAACGGAACTATCGACAGAACATTGCCCCCTTGGCGTAGAAGGGTGGACAACGGCAGAGCATCGCCTCGACAACTGCGGACATGGACAGAGCATTCCCCCGGGTGAGGGCAGATACGGGCGTGTCCTGGTTTAGGGCAAATTAGGGGAAGAATCTCCAAAAGGAACCCCTTAAGCAACAAACTCTCCAAACTCTTCCCTTCCAACCACCGGATTTGGGAAGATTTTCCTCAGAGAAAAAGTCGAAAAAACTTGTGTATTTAGCAAACACACAGAAAAAATTCACCCCAACGCAAGAAAAAAAGCAGCCACGGGTGACGCAGCAAACTTCACCCATCCGAAAGTGGATGTACAGCCTCAGGACATCTCCCGTGCCGGGAGGGCAGAAACGCGTAATTTCTTTTCACTGCAGCACGGCCCGCGCATTTCTTGATGTTCCAGGGTCGCCCAGGATCAGGTTCACGGGTATTTCTAGCTAATAAGGAAAGGAAAATAAAGCCGAAGCAGCCTAAGCAAAGTGGGGGGCAGAAGCAGCAGCTAAGCAAGCAGAAGCAGCGCAAAGCGCCGAGCCGCCCAGAGGGGGGAGAGGGGGCAGCAGCTTGCAAGCAGCAGAGCGGCAGCAGCTCACCGATGGGGAGGGGCGCTGTCTAGCTAGACAAAACAAACCCTCCAGGCATGAGCAGAACACGATTGTGGATATAAAGCACTGCAACGCCACCCCAGGACAGGGGTGAGCCTCGGGGGGCAAGGATGATGCACACCGACAGCACTTTTCCTCCCCCGCCAAAAGGCTGACAAAGACAGCACAGCCTGCCAAAGGTAAGGTGGATGGAGAGCACAGCTGCCTCCCAAAAATCGGAGGGGGTCGGACACCACCCCGCTCAACAAAGCTAAGGACAGACAAGCACCGGGCAGCGAGGGACCGCGCCGCCCCCGCAAATTGGAGGGGTCTGGCCATCGCCCCGGTTCAAAAAAATCTAAGGCCAAAATAAAATTGGCAAAAAATCACATCAAGTGCTGTGCCTGGTCTTTACTTTCGCAACGAGTCCCTCGCCACCCAAAGCAAGCTCAAAGCCTCTCCCGCCCCATGAATAGGAGAAGAGAGACCATCAGCCGGGCAGTGAGCGCGTGGGGCCCCGGAATTTCTGCGTCCCCCTCCTCTCTGGGTGGTCCTGAGGGGTTTCTGGCCTCTCCTGAGGGGAATGGCAGGGCTGGAGGTCTCTGGCCGTGTCACACTGGGGCATGGCGGGGCTGGGGGGTCTCTGGACATGTCACATCGGGGGATGCTCAGGGCTGGGGGTCTCTGGCCATGTCACACCGGGGATGCTCAGCGTGGGGGGTCTCTGGCGGTGCTACACTGGGGATGCTCGGGCCATCCCAGGGGTGAGAAGGACAGAGACCCTGTGGTGTCCCCAGAGTGATGAAGACCCCACCCCCAAGGAGAGGGACAGAAACCCTCCGCCCCCTCGAGCATTTCCCAGGCCCAGAGGGATGGAGACCCTCAAGCATCCCTGGGTGCTGGCCCAGATAAAACTGGCTCAAATCAAACTTTTTATCAGCCAGAAATGCTTTGGCAGTGAGATTTCCTTTCCCCAGGCCCCCGCTGTGTCACGCATGGACGCCGGTTCCGTGGAGGTTCTGGGGGTGTCACTAACGCTGCCCTTGGTTCCACCAGGCCCTACTGTGTCACAAGAGAGCCTCGGGTCTGTGAGATTCTGTTGGAATTCAAAAATGCAAGGAATTTTCTCGACATTGGGCCTGTCAATCAAAGTCTAGAAAAAGAACACAGGATTTGACCGAGGCTCCCAGGAAATGCTTCCAACTTAGGTGCTAGAAGCAAAAAATGTAGATTAAAGCAGAGATATATTTAGGTGAGAAAAGTTCAGCTGTAGATTTTATGATAAAAAGAAGAATAAAAATTAGCTCGCAGATGTGACAAAAATCTTAGACTAGGTCTGTGTGCCAGAACAGGATTGGCTAAGAAAGTTCACACTGCAATTAGACAAAACTTTTATTATTGAATTAAAAACATAAATCTCTTTGTTGGCAGTGTGTTATTGGTGAATAAATCCTGAAAAGTCCTTGTAGCCATAAGTGTTGCAACGCCTCGCCACGCTGTTGACACTTGTCGACTCCTTGAATGGGGCAGGTACACTCACAGACCCCTTCCTCTGTTTCTTGCAGTGCCGAAGGGGCCCAGGAGAGCTGTGGAGGGAACCGAGTGCCCAGAGCTGCTCCCAAAATCCCAGTGTGACCCTGGCCTCGCCCCCTACCACGCCCATCACATCTGTCCCTCTCCCCCCGGCCTGAGCCACTCTTTCTGCTCTTTCTCCTTCCCACCAATCAGAATGCTCCATCACGCTGTGGCCACGCTGCCCTCTTTGTGACATCATAATGAGCAACGCTGGGTGCTCCGGCCCCCCACGCTTTGTTTCCTGGGCTCCTATTGGCTGTGCCTGAAAGGGGCGGGGCTTGGTCTGGTATATAAAGAGCCCCCGCTGGCTCGGCCCTCAGCAGAGACGGGCGGCGAAAGAGGAGCAGGGGTCCCTGGGAGACGAGCCCTGAGCAGCGACCGGGAGGAGACTCCACGGAGCGGGCGGAGATCCGCCCTGTGCCGCCTGCCCAGCAACGGCAGGGCTGGAGACCCCCACTCGTGACTCTGCTCCACGGAGAACCCCCGAGCCTACACCGCTGATGAGCACAGATCACTCGCCCCCCCTCCATGGTGGAGGAAGACCACGGTGACCTGACACGCCTCGCCCCACACACATATTTTCCATGCAGGATAACGATGGTGACACCCCGCCCCCTGGTCCTCTGTATTGGGATGAGGAGGGTGGACACTGACAGTGCATCTCCCCCTGGGGCCAGGACGATGGACACGGGCTGAAGACGACAGACCCCTGACAGAGCATCACCTTGGGGGCTTTAAGACAACGGAGACACCGCCCCCAGCACTATTCGTGCTCCCCTGAACGAAAGCAGGCTCTCCAGCCTGTCAAAGATGAGGTGGACGGAGAACACCCGTGCTCTCTGTGTTGCAGAGAAGGAGGATGGACATGACCCGACCACTCATCCCAACAAAAAACGAGGGCGGAGACGATCCTGACCCCCTATAGCTAAGGAGCGGCAACTAAAAGCATGGAGACCCCACCAGAGACTGCTCCGCTCCAGGGAGGCCATCCCCACTCACCCCAAGGTAAGCACCGAGACCTCCTCACCATTCCCCAGTAATGGGAAGCGGGCGAGATGTCCTGACCAACCCCACCATCCACACACAGAAAGGGTGGAGACGACGAGGGCACCCTGATCCTCCCTCGTGGTGAAGAGGGTGGACACCGAGACAGCACCGCCCTCAGGGCGCAGGGACCACGGACACCGTACAGATCATCCCCCGGTGCCAGGGTAACGGACACCGACAGAGCATCCCCCTGGGGCGACAGACCCAGACAGAGTACCTAACAGAGAGGGAGGAGGAGGGACTCCCAACAAATCATCCCTCAGGAAGCGAGGGCTTACAGACCCCCGAAGTGTATTGCCCCTGGGACGAGGGAAGAGGGACCCCTAACAGATCATACCCTCGATGGGCGAGGACAACGGGACACTGCACAGAGCATCAGCCGGTAACGGTGACATCGAACTCCTGACAGAGCATCCCCCGGGTGAGGGACGTAAACACCTCGACAAAGCATCGGCCTCCGGCCTAGGGATGTTGGACCCTGACAGAGCATCCACTGTGGGCTTAGGGACTACAGACCCTTACAGAGCATTGCCCCTGCATGCAGGACAACGGGCCCTGAAAGTGTATTGCCCTGGGGGTTAGGACGACGGACCCCTGACAGAGCATCCCCCGAGGGCGTAGGACGACAGACCCTCGGCCAGAGCATCCCTGTAGGGCGAGTAGGGACGACAGATCCCGACAGAGCATCTCCTTCGGGCGAGTGGGACGAGGGTCCTTGACAGAGCATCGCACCGTGATGAGGGTGACGGACGCCGCAAGATCATCCTCTGGGGGGCGTAGTATGATGTATCCCTTTCTCACCATCGCCCCAGGAGCGAGGGACAACGGACTCCTTAAAGTGTATTGCCCTCAAGCAGGACGGTGGGACATCGAGATCATCTCCCTCAACGACGAGGACGACGGACCCCGAAGAGCATCCCTCCCGAGGCGAGGACAACGATTCTACTCGAACATCACCCCTGGGGCAAGGACGAGGGACCCCTGCAGAGCATCGACCCGGGGGGGCTTAAAACGACTGACACCGACACATGATCCTCCCGGTGCGATGACGGCGACCCCCGATTCGCATCCCCCAGGGTGAGGACGATGAACTCCTGACACAGCATCTCCCCTGACGAGGGCGAGGCGGACGCCAAAAGATCATCCTCTCAGGGGCGCAGTAGGACGATCTCCTACTGACCATCAGCCTGAGCTTAGGACGCCGGACGCCAGGGCATCCCCCCGTGGGCGAGGGACGACATACTTACAGGTCATCGCCCGGACGACGGGCGTATGGACTCCTGACAGAGCATCCCCGGGAGGCGAGGGAGACGGACTCCTGACAGAGCACCTCACCGAGGGATGAGGAGGAGGAACCCTGACAGAGCATCAGCCTCGGGTTGAGGAACGAACGGACACCGAGAAATGATCCTCCTGTGGCCCAGGACGCCGGACACTGACAGGGCATCTCCCGCGGGGCGAAAGCACCCACAGACCCCCGACAGATCATTGCCTTGGGGGCTATAACGACAGACCCTGAAAGAGCAGCCCCGTGGGGTGAGGGACGACAGACTCGGAATTGTATTGCCCTCGGGCCGAGGATGAGGGACTCCCGACAGATCATCCACCCCGAGGGCGAGGGATGATGGGCCCTGACTGAGCATCCCCGCGTAACGTGAGAACAAGCGGACCTTGACAGAGCATCCCCCCGGGCTAGGATGACACAGCACGACAAAAGCATCACCCCTGGGCTGAAGACGTTGGACCCTCGACAGGGCATCCCCGTGGGGCAGGGACGTACAGACCCTACAGAACATCACCTGGCGAGGACAATGGGACCTGAAAGTGTATTGCCTCTGGGGGCGAGGACGACGGACTCTCGACAGAGCATCGCTCTGGGACAAGGGCAATGGACTCCTGACAGAACATCCCTCTGGGACGAGGGCGCACGGACGCTGAAAGATCCCTCCTCCCTCGGCTAGCACGCACGGACTCCCTCGACAGAACATCCCACTGGGGCGCAGGGACGATGTATCCCCTACTGACCATCACCTCGGGGGCCGAGGACGCACAGACTCGAATGAGTATTGCCCCCGCGAGGATGAGGACCCCGAGAGATTATCGCCTCGGCGAGGATGATGGATCTCGACAGAGCATTGCCCCAGGGGCGAGTGGACGAACGGACCCTGACCGATCATCCCCCCGGTGCGAGTGGACGACGGTCCCTGACAGAGCATCTCCCCTCGATGAGGGTGACGGACGCCAAAAAGATCATCCTCCCGCTGGCGCAGGACGAGGGACCCCGACAGATCATGCCGCCAAGGGCAAAGACGATGGATACCGACAGTTGATCTTCTCGGTGCTGGCGACAAAAGACACCGACAAGGCATCTCCCCGGGTGAGGACGAACGCCGAAGATCATCCTCTCGGGCAGTATGACGATTCCTACTGACCATCAGCCCGCAGCGAGGACACAAACCCTAAAAAGTGTATTGCCCTCAAGGACGGTGAAGAGGGACCCCTAACAGATCATACCCCCGGGGGCGAGACAACGGACACTGACAGAGCATCAGCTGGGTAACGAGGACAACGGAACTCGACAGAGCACTTCAGGGTGAGGGACGTAAACACCCCCGACAAAGCATCGGCCCCGGGCCTAGGATGTTGACCCCGACAGAGCATCCTCTCGGGCGAGGGACGACAGACCCCCGACAGAGCATCCCTTCAAGCGTAGGACGAGGGTCCTTGACAGAGCATCGCACTGCGACGTAGGGCGACGGATGCCGCAAGATCATCCTCTCCGGGCGTAGTATGACGATCTCTTCTCACCATCGCCCCCCAGGAGCGAGGGACGACGGATTCTTAAAGTGTATTGCTCCGGGCGCAGGACGAGGGACATCGAGAGATCATCTCCCAACGGTGAGGACGACGGACTCCCGAAAGAGCATCCTCCGAGGCGAGGGACAACGATTCTACTGAACATCACCCCTGGGGCAAGGACGAGGGACCCTGCAGAGCATCGACCGGGCTGAAAAACGACTGACACCGACATGATCCTCCGGTGCGATGGACGGCGGACCCCCGATTCGCATCCCCCAGGGTGAGGACTATGAATCCTGACACAGCATCTCCCCGGACGTAGGGCGACGGACGCCGAAAGATCATCCTCTCAGGGGCGTAGTAGGGACGTGATCCCTACTGACCATCGCCCCGGGAGCGAGGACGCCGGACCTCGGGCCAGGGCATCCCCGTGGGGCGAGGATGACAGACGCTTACAGGTCATCGCTCTGGGACGAGGGGCGATGGACCCTGACAGAGCATCCCCGGGAGGCGAGGGAGACGGACTCCTGACAGAGCACCGCCGAGGATGAGGAGGAGGAACTCCCTGACAGAGCTCACTCCGGGTTGAGGACGACGGACACCGAGAAATGATCCTCCTGGGGCCCAGGACATCAGACACTGACAGGGCATCTTCGCAGCGAGCACGACAGACCCCGACAGATCATTGCCTTGGGGGCTATAACGACAGACCCTGACAGAGCAGGCCCCTGTGGGGCGCAGGGGACGATGGACCCGAAATTGTAGCCGTCTCGGAGGGCTGCAGGACGAGGGACTCGATCAGATCATCCCCCGAGGGCGCAGGGATGAAGGGCCCTGTCTGAGCATCCCCGTGCAACGAGAACAACGGACCTTTGACAGAGCATCGGGCTAGGACTGACACACCACGACAAAGCATCGCCCCGGGCCGAGGACGTTGGACTCCCCGACAGGGCATCCCCGTGTGGCGAGAACGACAGACCCTTACAGAGCATCGCCCCATGGGCGAGGATAACGGGACACTCCGAAAGTGTATTGCCCTGGGGGCGAGGATCGACCGACCCCAACAGGACATCCCCAGAGGGCAAGGACTACACACCCCGACAGAACATTCCTCCAGAGTGAGGACTAAGGTCCTTGACAGAGCATTGCCTCGAACGAGAACGACGGACGCCATAAGATAATCCTCCTCGGCGAGTATGCTATATCCCTTATTGCCCATCGTCCCCAGGAGCGAGGACGACGGATCCTGGAAGTGTATTGCCTTTGGGGGCGAGGGACGAGGGACTCGACAGATCATCTCCCCAGGGAGAGGAAGACGGACTCCTGGACAGAGCATCCCCCTGGATGATTGCAACGGACCCTGATAGATCATCGCGCCCCCAGGGGCGAGGACGAGGGACCTTAACAGATCATTGCCCCTGGGTGAGTAATGATGGATTCCGACAGATGATCGTCCCCGGTGTGACGACGCGAATGGCGACAGGGCATCTCGGGCGAGGACGACGGACTCCCTGACAGAGCATCCTCGGTTCGAGGATGATGAACTCCGGCCAGATCATCGCCCCAGGACAAGGGCGACGGACACCAAAAGATCATCATCCCGGGCGAGGACGAGGGACGCTGATAGAACATCCCCGGGCGAGGGACGGAAAGAATCCCGAGAGCACATCCCCACGGGCGCAGGGACGAGGGACCCTGACAGATGATCCCCGTGAGACGCACGGCGATTTAACCCCAACAAAGACTCCCCTGAAGGAGAGGAGGAGGGACTCGACAGAGCACTGACAGGGACGAGGGCTGACGGACTTCAACAGCATCTCAGGGGTGACGATGACGGACCTTGACCGAGCAACCCTGGTTAGAGGACGAAGGACCACGACAGACCATGCTCGGGCCAGGACAACAGACCCCGAGACAACATCCCCCAAAGCGAGGGACGAGGGACTCTGACAGAGCATCCCGAGGAGCAAAGGCAGATGGGACCCTCGTACAGATCATCCACCGAGGGGAGAGGACGACGACCCCGACAGATGATCCCCCTGGCTGCGGGGACGACGGACTCCTCAACAGAGCATCCCCCCAGTGCTGCAGATGACGGACCCGACAGAACATCCACCTGGGACGAGGGCCACGGATGCGAAAGATCCTCCTCCCTCACGGGCGGGCAGACGACGGGCGACAGAGCATCCCTTGAGGCGAGGACGACAGACTCCCCGACAGAGCATCCCCGTAGAGGCTGACGTATGACGACCCTCGACAGAGCATCCCTTCTGGGTCGAGGACGACGGAGTCCTTGACAGAGCATCCCACTGAGGCGAGGGACGACATATGCTTACTGACCATCGCCCGCGGGAGAGGACGACGGACTCGAAACTGTGTGCCCCCGGGGGCTGATAGATCGTACAAACCCCAAACGGAGCATCGCCCCTGGGGATGAGGGTGGAAGAGCATTGCCCTGGGGGGCGAGGACGAGGGACCTCGACAGATCATCCCCTGGGGGCGAGGGAAGATGGACTCCCGACAGAGCATCCCCCCCGGATGAGTGCAACGGACTCCTGACAGATCATCGCCCCCAGGGCAAGGGACGAGGGACCCTAACAGATCATTGCCCCTGGGGTGAGTACGATGGACACCGACAGATGATTGTCCCGGGTGCGATGACGACGGACTGTGACAGGGCATCCCTCCGGGGACGAGGACGACGGACCCTAACAGAACATTGCCCCGGGCGATGACAACAGATGCCGACAGGGCATCGCGCCACATGGCCGGAGAACATCGTGACCATGACAGGGCATCCACCCGCTGCAAGGATGATGGACCCCAGCAGAGCATCGCACTAATATGAGGGTGACGGACCCCTGACAGAGCATCTCCCGGGCGAGGATGCCGGTCACAGACAGGGCATCCTCCCCGGGCGACGACGACGACTCCCTACAGAGCATCAGCCTCGGGGCGAGGACGACGGACTCCCTGACAGAGCATCCTCCCTGTTCGAGGATGATGAACTCCGACAGATCATCGCCTGGACAAGGGCTTTGACGGACGACGTAAAGATCATCATCCCAGGGGTGAGGACGAGGGACTGCGATAGAGCATCCCCTGGCGAGGACGCGAGACCCCCGAGAGATCATCTCTCCGGGTGAGGACGATGGACCCTGAGAGATAATCTCCCCGGGATGACGGTGACGAACCCCCGCCAAAGAATCCCCTCAAGGAGAGGAGGAGGGATCCCGACAGAGCATCAGCTCGTGACGAGGGCGCACAGATGCCGAGAGATGATCTCCCCCAAAGCGAGGACGCCGGACCCCCGACAGAGCATTGCCTTGGCGGTGAGGATGACGGACCCTGACAAATGATCCCCCGGGATGACTGCGACACACCATGAGAGAATATCCCCCAACAAGAGGAGGAGGGATCCCGACAGAACATCGCCTGGGACGAGGGCTACGGACGCTGAGAGAACATCGCCGAGTGGCGAGGATGACGGACCCCGACAGATGATCCCCCCAAGGCAAGGACGTTGGATCCCAGAGAGCATTGCCCCCGAGGCGCACGGACGATGGAGACCGACAGAGCATCCTCCCGGGCGAGGACGACGGACTCTCGACAGGGCATCCTCCCCGGGCGAGGATGATGGTTTCAACAGAGCATCGCCCTGGGGGCGAGGGACGACAGACCCTGACAGAATATCCTTCCGGGTTTGAAGATGATGAACCCCTGCCAGATCATCGCTCCGGGATGAGGGCGATGGACTCCGAAAGATAATCATCCCTGGGCGAGGACGAGGGACCGCGATAGAGCATCCCCCCGAGCGAGAACGACGGACCCCAAGAGAACATCCCCTGGGGGGCGAGGACGAGGTACCGCTGACAGTGCATCGCCTGGGGCGAGGGACGACGAACCCAGATAGAACATCCACCTGGGGCGAGGGACGAGGGACCCCAACAGATGATCCCCCTGGGACTACTGCGACGCACTCGAAAGAGTATCTCCCCAAGGAGAGGAGGAGGGATCCCGACAGAGCATCGCCCTGGGGACGAGGGGCAACGGACGCCGAAAAGAACATTGTCGAGCTGGCGAGGATGACGGATGCCGACAGATGATCTCCCAAGGCAGGGACGCTGGACCCCGGCAGAGCATTGCCCCGGGGGCAAGGACGACGGATCACTGACAGAGCATGCCCCTCGGGGCGAGGGACGACAGGGCTCCGACAGAGCATCGCCTCTGGTGCGAGGACAACGGATTTCAACAGAGCATCGCCCCAAACTAGGAGACGGACTCTGACAGATCATTATCCCGGGTGAGGATGAGAGTCTCCGACAGAGCATCGGCTCCGAGGGGAGAATGAGGGACCCCAACAGAGCATCGCCCGAGGGCGAGGACAACGAACCCGACAGGGCATCCTCGTGGGGGCGAGGGACGACAGACCCCCTACAGATCATCGCCGAGGGCTGAGGACGAGGGACTCCGACAGATCATTGCCCCCGGGTTGAGGACAACGGACACTGAGAAATGATCCTCCCAGGTGCGATGACGACGTAACCCCCAAAAGGGCATCCCCCCGTGCGAGGACAACAGACCCCTCGACAGATCATCCCCCAGGGGTGAGGGACGATGGACCCCGACAGGGGATCCCCTGTGGGCGAGGGCAACAAACCCTGACAGAGCATTGCCCCTGGGGCTAAGACGAGGGACCCCCGACAGAGCAATGCCCTGGGGGCGAGGGACGATGGACACCAACAAATGATCCTCCTGGGTGCTTATGAAGATGGACCCCCGACAAGGCATCTCCCCTGGGCAAGGACGAAGGACCCTGACAGAGCATCACCTTGGGGGGCGCAGGAGGACGGACTCCCTGACAGGGCATCCTCAGAGGGCGGGACGACAGACCCCTACAGAGCATCCCTTCAGGGCGAGGGACGAGGGTCCCCGACAGAGCATCGCCTCAAGACGAGGGCTGACGGACGCCGAAGATCATCCTCTCAGGGGCTAGTATGGCGATCCCTACTGACCATTGCAGGGAGCAAGGACAATAGACGCAAAAGTGTATTGCCCCAGGGAGAGGACTAAAAGCCCCAACAGATAATCCTCCCGAGGGCGAGGGACGATGGACTCCCGACAGAGCATCCCCGGGTAACGAGGGACAACGGACACCGACAGAGCATCCTCAGGGCGCAGGATGACACACTCGACAGAGATGGGCCCCGTGGCCGAGGACATTGGAACCCAGCAGGGCATCCCCTGGGCCGAGGGACTAGGGACTCCCAACAGTATCGCCCCTGACGAGGGCTGATCGACTCCTGACAGAGCATCGCCTCTGAACGAGGGCGATGGACCCTGACAGAGCATCCCTGTGAGATGAGAGAGACGGACTCCCTACAGGGCATCGCCTCGAGGGCGAGGGACGAGGGACCCCGACAGAGAATAGCCCTGGGGTTTAGGACGATGGACACCAACAAATGATTATCCAGGAACGACGGACTCGACAAGGCATCCCCCTGGTGAGAGGACGATAGACCATGACAGAGCATCGCCTCTCCGGGCGAGGGGACTTCGGACTTTGACAGATGATCCCCCTGGACGACCGCGACGCACTCCCGACAGAGTATCCACCAAAGGAGAGGAGGAGGGATCCCGACAAAGCATCACCCCCAGGACGAGGCCTTGACATCAAAAGAACATCATCCAGGTGGCGAGGATGACGGACCCCGACAGATGATCATCCCTGCACGTAAGAAGAAAAACTCCGACAGGGCATCACCCTAGAGCTGACTGCACAACGACTCCCCGACAGAGCATCCTCCCGGGCGTGGATGATGGAGCTCTGACAGAGCATCCTCCCGGGCGAGGACGATGGACCCTGACAGGGCATTGCCCTGGGGGCGAGGGACGATGGACCCTGACAGAGCATCCTATCGGATTGAGAATGATGAACCCGGTCAGATCATCGCCTCGGACGCAGGGCGACGGATGCCGAAAGATCATCCTCCAGGGGTGGGGATGAGGGACCGCAACAGAGCATCCTCCCTGAGCGAGAACCACGGACACCGACACATGATCCTCCTGGGTGCGATAATGATGGGGGGCTAAGACGATGGACTCTGTCAGAGCATCGCCGGGCGAGGACGATGGACCCAGACCGCCTATCCCCCAGTGCGAGGATGAGGGACCCCCGACAGAGCTTCCCCATGGGTCGAGGACGACGATCTCCTACAGACCATCGCCTGGCCGAGGGACGATGGACTCGAAAGTGCATTGCCCCGGAGGCGCAGGACGCAGGGACCCCAACAGATAATGCCCCCAGGGGCGAGGGACGACGGACACCCGACAGAGCATCCCCCCAGGATACGAGGACGACGGACCCTGACAGAGCATTCTCGGGGCGCAGGGACGATCGGACCCCTGACAGAACATCCCCCTGGGACGAGGGCTAGGGAGGCCGAAAGATCATCATCCAGGGGTCGTGGACGACGGACTCCGAAAGTGTATTGCACTGGGGAGCGAGGACAACGGATCCCCACTAAGCATCTCCCTCCGGGGCGAGGACGACGGACTCCCAACAGAGCATCGCCTCCGGATCTAAGGGCGACGCACCCTGACAGAGCATCTTCCCCGGGCGAGGACGAGGGACCCCAACAGAGCATCCCCCTGGTGCGAGGGACTATGGAATCCGACAGAACATCGCCTCTGGGACGAGGGCTGACTTTAACTCTGAAAGTGTATTGCCCCGGGGCGCAGGGACGAGGGACCCCTAACAGATATTGCCCCCGGGCTTATGAACCATGGACACCGACATATGATCTTCCCGGGCGAGGACGAAAGACCCCGACAGGGCATCCCTCCGGGCTAGGATGATGGACTCCGACAGAACATTCCCCCGGACGAGGGGCGATGGATCGTTGAAAGATCATCCTCCCTGGGGCGAGGATGACGGACCCCGACAGAGCATCCCACTGGGCGCAGGGACGACGTGATTCCCATTGACGATCGCCCCAGGGCGAGAACAACGGACCCAGAAAGTGTATTGCCCTCGGGCGAGGACGAGGGACCCCTAAAAGAACATCGCCTCGGGTGCAAGGATGATGGATCACGACAGAGCATCCCCTCGGGTGAGACGACGGACCCTGACAGAGCATCACCCGGGGGAGGACTGACAGACCCCGACAGATCATCCCCGAGGCCAGGAAAGCGGACCCCAAAGAGTATCCCCTCCAGGGGAGAGGAGGAGGGACTCCCAACAGATCATCCTACAGGGGGCGAGGATGACGGACCCGACAGAGCATTTCCCCCGGGCGAGTGGACGAGGAACCCCGACAGAGCATCCTCCCTGGGGCTGACGCACTTTAGGGACCACGACAGAGCATCCCCCTGGGGGTGAGGACGACATATCCCTACTCGACCATCGCTTCGGGGGGCCGAGAACATTGTACCCTGACAGAGCATCCCCCCGGGTGCGAGGACGACAGACCCCAAAAGAGCATAGCCCTGGGACGAGGGCAACGGCCCCTGACAGATCATCTTTCTGGGCGAGGGACTAGGGAGCCCGACAGTACATCACCCCAGGGCAAGGACGACGGACACCGACACATTATCCTCCCAGGTGCAATGACGACGGACCCCGACAGAGCGCCACCCCAGGGCAAGGACAATGGACCTCAACAGAGCATCCCACTGGGGCGAGGGACAACGATCCCTACTGACCATCATCTTGGGGCCGAGGACGACGGACTCCAAAGTGTATTGCCCCTGGGGCGAGGGCGGTGGACCCCGAGTAGATCATGACCCTGGGGGGCGAGGACGACGGACCCCGAAGAGCATACCCTCGGGCGAGAACGACGATCCCTACTGACCATACCCCCGAGGGCTGAGGACGAGGGACCCTCAACAGAGCATCGCCTGCGGGCGAGGACGACAAACCCTGACAGAGCATCCTCCCAGTGCGAAGGTGACAGTCCCACAGACCATCTCCCTGGGACGAGGTCGACGGACGCCGAAGATCATCCTCCCGGGCGAGGGACGACTGACCCCCGACAGAGGATCCTACTGGGGCAGGGACAACAAATCCCTACTGACCATCACCCTGGGGCCGAGGGACGACGGACTCTGAAAGAGTATTGCCTCAGGAGCGAGGACGATGGACCTCGACAGATCATGCCCCCCTGGGGGCGTGGACGACGGACCCTCGAAAGTGCATCCCCCTGGGGAGCGAGGATGACGATCCCTATTGACCATCCCCCCAGAGGCGCAGGGACGAGGGACCTTGACAGAGTATCAGCCTTTTGGTGGCTAGAACGACGGACACTGACACATGATCCTCCTGGGTGCGATGACGACGGACTCCAGAAAGGGCATCCCCCGGCAAGCACGATGGACTCTCGATAGAGCATCGCCCCACCGGCGAGGACAACGGACCATGACCGACCATCACTCGGTGCGAGGACTACGGTCCCTGACACAGCATCAACCCGACGACGGTGACAGACGCTGAAACACCATCCTCCCGCTGGCGAGGACGAGGGACTCCCCGACAGACCATGCCCCCCAAGGGCAAGGACAACGGACTCCGACAGATCATCTCCCCGGGGCGAGGACGACGGACTCCAGACAGAGAATCCCCG
>JAPFBE010000618.1:0-37067 GCA_034336665.1 Luscinia megarhynchos
GGGGGATTTGGGGCAGTTCGGGTCGGGGCAATTTGGGGAAGTCGGAGCCCTTTGGGGGAGTCTTGGGGCAGTTTTAGGGGGATTTGGGGTCGGGCAGTTTTAGAGGGGTTCGGGGCAGTTCGGGGTCGGGGCAGTATTAGGGGTGCTGGGGCAGTTCGGGGGTATCAGGGCAGTTTTTAGGGGTGCTGGGGCAGCTTTAGGGGGATTTGGGGCAGTTTGGGGTCCGGGCAGTTTTAGGGTCCTGGGGCAGTTCGGGGGGCTATCAGGGCAGTTTTAGGGGGATTTGGGGGTCGGGAAGTTTTGGGGGCGCTGGGGGCAGTTCGGGGGGTATCAGGGGCAGTTTTAGGGGGTATTGGGGGCAGTTTTGGGGCGCTGGGGCAAGTTTTTGGGGTCGGCTCTCACCTTCATCTCCACGTCCCCCCGCAGCTGCAGCTCGAAGCCCCCGAACTCCTCCAGCACGGCCTTGGTGACTCGAGATGTGGATCTTCAGGGCTGGGGGAGGGGTGGCACGGGACCCTCGGCACCCTGGGGTGTCCCCTGGGTGTCCCTGGGTGTCCCTTGGGTGTCCCCTGGGTGTCCCCAGTGTCCCTGGGGTGTCCCCTGTGCCCCCCCTAGCGGTGTTCCCTGCCCTGTCCCCAGTGTCCCCTGGGTGTCCCCTGAGTGTCCCTGGGTGTCCCCGGACTGTCTCCTGTCCCCCTGCCGTGTCCCTGGGTGTCACTGCAGTGTCCCCTGTCCCCCACGGTGTCCCCTGTCCCCTCGGTGTCCCTGCAGTGTCCCCAGGGTGTCCCTGGGTGTCCCTTGGGTGTCCCCCCGGTGTCCCCTGGGTGTCACTGCAGTGTCCCCTGTCCCCCCTGGTGTCTCTGCAGTGTCCCCTGGGTGTCCCTGGGGTGTCCCCTGGGTGTCCCCTGTCCCCCGCCGTGTGCCTGGGTGTCACTACAGTGTCCCCTGTCCCCCCGCAGTGTCCCCTGGGTGTCCTCTGAGTGTCCCCTGGGTGTCCCCAGTGTCCCTGGGGTGTCCCCTGTGCCCCCGATGTGTGTCCCTGCCCTGTCCCCAGTGTCCCCTGGGTGTCCCCTGAGTGTCCCCCTAGGTGTCCCCGGACTGTGTCCTGTCCCCCTGCCGTGTCCCTGGGTGTCACTGCAGTGTCCCCTGTCCCCCCTGGTGTCTCTGCAGTGTCCCCAGGGTGTCCCTGGAGTGTCCCCGGACTGTCCCCTGTCCCCCCCGGGCTGTCCCCGCGCTGTCCCCCGGCTGTCCCTGTCCCCGCTCACCCTCCCCGTTGGACTCCATGCGCGAGGCCGTGTTCACGGTGTCCCCGAACAGGCAGTACCGCGGCATCTTCAGCCCGACCACGCCCGCGCACACCGGGCCTGCGGGACGGCGGGGGGTCAGCGTGTCACCGTGTCACTGCTGTCACTGTGTCACTGTGTCACTGCCGTCAGTGTGTCACTGTGTCACCGTGTCACTGCTGTCACTGCTGTCACTGCCGTCACTGCTGTCACTGTGTCACTGTGTCACCGTGTCACTGTGTCACCGCAGTCACTGCTGTCACTGTGTCACTGTGTCACTGCTGTCACTGTGTCACTGCTGTCACTGCTGTCACTGCTGTCACTGTGTCACTGCCATCACTGTGTCACTGCTGTCACTGTGTCACTGTGTCACTGTGTCACTGCTGGGCTACTGCCACCCCCAGTGTGTCTGTCACTGCCGGGGCACCCCTGTGCCACCCCTGTGCCACCTCTGTCCCCTCCCAGGGTGATTCTCAGTCCCCATCCCCTCTGGCTGGGTCCCTGTCCCTTGTCTCTATCCCCATCCCTGTCCCTGCATCCATCTTTGTCCCCGTCTCTGACCCTATTCCCATTCCCAATCCCATCCCCATTCCTGTTCCCAATCCCGTCCCCAATCCCGTTCTGACCCACGTGGATGCTGATGTCTGTTCCCAATCCCATTCCCATCCCCAATCCCATTCCCACCCAGTTCCCATCCCCAATCCTGTCCCCAATCCCCAATCCCATCCCCATCCCCCATCCCCATCCCGTTCCCCCACCGTGTGGATGCCGATGCGCAGCTCACAGCTGCTGCTGGGGCCGCATGCCCGTTCCCAATCCCAATCCAATCCCCATTCCCACCCCAATTCCCATCCCCAATCCCGTTCTGACCCATGTGGATGCCGATGCCCATCCCCAAGCCCCATCCCAACCCCGTTCCTATCCCCATTCCTGACCCGTGTGAATGCCGATGCCAGTTCACATTCCCAATCCCATCCCCAATCCCGTTCCCACCCCAATCCCATTCCCAATGCCATTCCCACCCCAATCCCGCTCCAAATCCCATCCCCAATCCTCAATCCCATCCCCGTCCCCATTCCCAATTCCAATCCCAGTCCCATCCCCATTCCCACCCCAATCCCATCCCCAATCCCATTCCCCACCCGTGTGGATGCCGATGCGCAGCTCCAGCTGCTGCTGGGGCCGGTGCCCGTTCCCAATCCCATTCCCAATCCCATCCCATTCCCAATCCCAATCCCAATCCCATTCCCCACCCTCGCGGTGGATGCCGAGCGCAGCTCAGCTGCTGCTGGGGCCCGGGTGGCGGATCGCGGAAGGAAGCGCACTGCCCTCCAGCAGCCAGCGCATCCAGGCCACCTGTAGGTGCAGCTTGCCGTTGCGCTGGGCAGCCCCCGACACACCACCATGTAACGCTGGGCCCCCCGATGGTCTCCCACCTGGGGAAAAACGGGATGCGGTCGGGGAAAAACCGGGATTCGGTCGGGGAAAAACCGGGATTCGGTCGGGGAAAAACTGGGATTCGGTCAGGCAAACACGGGAATTCGGTCGGGGAAACACGGAATTCGGTCGGGGAAACATGGGAATTCGGGTCGGGAAACACGGAATTCGGGTCGGGAAACATGGGAATTCGGTCGGGGAAACACGGGAATTCGGGTCGGGGAAACACGGGGAATTCGGGTCGGGAAACATGGGAATTCGGGTCGGGGAAACACGGGAATTCGGTCGGGGAAAAACTGGGATTCGGTCGGGGAAACACGGGAATTCGGTCAGGGAAAAACGGGGATTTGGTCAGGGAAACACGGGGATTCAGTCAGGGAAAAACGGGAATTGCCAATGGGAAATGGGAATTCGGTCAGGGGAAAACGAGGATTCGGTCAGGGGAAAACGGGAATTGCCAATGGGAAATGGGAAATTGCCAATGGGAAATGGGAATTGCAAATGGGAAATGGGAATTCGGTCAGGGAAAGGGGAATTCGGTCAGGGAAACACGGGAATTGCCAATGGGAAACGGGAATTCGGTCAGGGGAAAACGGGAATTCACTTGGGAAATGGGAATTGCCAATGGGAAATGGGAGTTCAGTCAGGGGAAAACGGGGATTCGGTCAGGGGAAAACGGGAATTGCCAATGGGAAACGGGGATTCCGTCAGGGGAAAACGGGAATTGCCAATGGGAAATGGGAATTGCAAATGGGAAATGGGAATTCGGTCAGGGGAAAACGGGAATTCACTTGGGAAATGGGAATTGCCAATGGGAAATGGGAGTTCAGTCAGGGGAAAACGGGGATTCCGTCAGGGGAAAACGGGAATTGCCAAAGGGAAATGGGAATTCACTCAGGGAACAGGAATTGCCAATGGGAAAATGGGAATTTCCAAAGGGAAATGGGAATTACCAAAGGGAAAAGGGAATTACTAAAGGGAAAACAGATGTCCCCAGGCATCCCCAGGTATCCCCACCTGCCCCCCAGGTGTGTCCCAGGTGCCCCCCAGGTGTGTCCCAGGCATCCCCAGGTATCCCCACCTGCCCCCAGGTGTGTCCCAGGTATCCCCAGGTGTCTCTAGGTGCCCCCAGGTGTGTCCCAGGTATCCCCCAGGTGTGTCCCAAGTGCCCCCAGGTGTGTCCCAGGTGCCCCCCAGGTGTGTCCCAGACATCCCCAGGTGCCCCCAGGTGCCCCCAGGTGTGTCCCAGACATCCCCAGGTGCCCCCACCTGCCCCCAGGTGCCGCCAGGTGTGTCCCAGACATCCCCAGGTGTTTCCCCCACCTGCCCCCAGGTGCCCCCAGGTGTGTCCCAGACATCCCCAGGTGCCCCCAGGTGCCCCCAGGTGTGTCCCAGACATCCCCAGGTGCCCCCACCTGCCCCCAGGTGCCCCCAGGTGCCCCAGGTGTGTCCCAGACATCCCCAGGCGCCCCGGGCGCACCTTGTAGACGTCGAAGTTGTCGATGATGGCGTCGAAGCAGGTGTAGAGGTCGTTGAGCAGCGTCACCACCTGCAGGGGCGTGCTCTGCGCCGACAGCGCCGTGAAGCCCACGATGTCGCTGAAGTAGATGGTGACGCTGTCGAAGGCCTCGGCCTGCACGGCCTCGCCGCGCTTCAGCTGCTCCGCCACCGAGCTGGGCGCAACGGGGGAGTGAGCCCACTACTCCAGTGGTGCATTATTTCGTTATTCCATTATTTCAGTATTTAATTATTTCCTTGTTCCATTATTTCGTTATTCCAGTATTTAATTATTTCATTGTTCCATTATTTCATTATTCCACTATTTAATAATTTAATTGTTCCATTATTTCATTATTTCATTGTTCAATTATTTCATTATTTCATTATTTCATTGTTAAATTATTTCATTATTTCATTGTTCAATTATTTCATTATTTCATTGTTCCATTATTTCATCGTTTCATTGTTCCATTGTTTCATTGTTTCATTATTTCGTTATTTCATTAATTCATCATTTCGTCATTTCATTAATTCATCATTTCATTATTTCATTATTTCATCATTTCATTATTTCATTATTCCATTATTTCGTTATTCCCTTATTCTGTTATTCCGCTATTTCGTTATTTCATTATTCCGTTATTCCATTAATCCATTGTTCCATTATTTATTTATTCCATTATTTCATTATTTTATTGTTTCATTATTCCACTATTCCATTATTTCATTATTCCATTGTTTCATTATCCAATTATTTAATTGTTCCACTATTTCATTGGACTATATCAGGAATCCCCCCAGTGCTCCCAGTGCCCCCAGTGCTCCCAGTGCTCCTGGTGCTCCCAGTGCCCCTAGTGCCCCAGTGCTCCCAGTGCTCCCAGTGCTCCCAGTGCTCCCAGTGCCCCCAGTGCCCCCAGTGCTCCTCAGGTGCTCCCCTAGCTTCCCGCACTCACTGGGGCAGGATCCTGGTAGAGCAGCCCAGTGCTCCCAGTGCTCCCAGTGCCCCCAGTGCCCCCAGTGCTCCCAGTGCTCCCAGTGCCCCCAGCGCCCCGACTCACTGGGGCAGGATCTGTAGAGCAGCCCCAGTGCCCCCAGTGCCCCCCAGTGCTCCCAGTGCAACCAGTGCTCCCAGTGCCCCCCAGTGCTCCCAGTGCTCCCAGGGCTCCCAGTGCCCCCAGCTCCCAGTCCCCAGTGCTCCCAGTCCCCCCAGTTCCCCAGTGCCCCCAGTGCTCCCAGTGCTCCCAGTGCTAGCCCCGCGACTCACTGGGGCAGGATCTGTGTAGAGCAGCCCCAGTGCCCCAGTGCCCCCAGTGCTCCCCAGTGCAACCAGTGCTCCCAGTGCCCCCAGTGCTCCCCAGTGCTCCCAGTGCCCCCAGTGCCCCAGTCCCCCAGTGCTCCCAGTCCCCCCAGTTCCCCCAGTGCCCCCAGTGCTCCCAGGTGCTCCCAGTGCCCCCAGTGCCCTCCCAGTGCCCCCAGTGCTCCCAGTGCTCCCCAGGTGCTCCCAGTGCCCCCAGTGCCCCGCACTCACTGGGGCAGGATCTGAGTAGAGCAGCCCAGTGCTCCCAGTGCTCCCAGTGCTCCCAGTGCTCCCAGTGCTCCCCAGTGCCCCCAGTGCTCCCCAGTGCTCCCCAGTGCTCCCCGGTGCTCCCAGTGCTCCCAGTGCTCCCAGTGCTCCCAGCTACCCCAGTGCCCCAGCCCACTTGCTCACTGGGGGCAGGATCTGGTAGAGCAGCCCCAGTGCTCCCAGTGCTCCCAGTGCCCCCAGTGCTCCCAGTGCTCCCCAGTGCTCCCAGTGCTCCCAGCGCCCCGCACTCACTGGGGCAGGATCTGGTAGAGCAGCCCAGTGCTCCCAGTGCTCCCAGTGTGCCCCCAGTGCCCCCAGTGCTCCCCAGTGCCCCCAGTGCCCCCAGTGCTCCCAGTGCTCCCAGTGCTCCCCAGTGCCCCTGCACTCACTGGGGCAGGATCTGGTAGAGCAGCGCCCCCCAGTGCTCCCAGTGCTCCCAGTGCTCCCAGTGCCCCCAGTGCTCCCCAGTGCTCCCAGTGCCCCCTAGCGCCCCCAGTGCTCCCTAGTGCTCCCAGTGCTCCCTAGTGCTAGTGCTCCCAGCCCCGCACTCACTGGGGGCAGGGATCTGGTAGAGCAGCCCAGTGCCCCCAGTGCCCCCAGTGCTCCCAGTGCTCCCAGTGCCCCCAGTCCCCCCAGTGCTCCCAGTGCCCCCAGTGCTCCCCAGCGCCCCCGCACTCACTGGGGCAGGATCTGGTAGAGCAAGCGCCCCCAGTGCTCCCAGTGCTCCCAGTGCTCCCAGTGCCCCAGTGCTCCCAGTGCCCCCTTAGTGCCCCAGTGCTCCCCAGTGCTCCCAGGGTGCCCCCAGTCCCCCAGTGCTCCCTAGTGCCCCCAGTGCTCCCAGCGCCCCGCACTCACTGGGGGCAGGATCTGAGTAGAGCAGCGCCCGGTGCTCCCAGTGCTCCCAGTTCCCCAGTGCTCCCAGTGCTCCCCAGTGCCCCAGTGCCCCCAGTGCCTCACTGGGGGGCAGGATCTGGTGAGCAGGCAATGCTCCGGTGCTCCCAGTTCCCCAGTGCTCCGGTGCCCCAGTGCTCCCCAGTGCCCCTAGTCGACACTCACTGGGGCAGGATCTGTGAGAGCAGTTCGGTGCTCCCAGTGCTCCCAGTTCCCCAGTGCTCCCGGTGCTCCCCAGTGCCCCAGTGCCCCCAGTGCTCCCAGTGCCCCCAGTGCCCCCAGTCTAGTGCCCCCAGGCTCCCCAGTGCCCCCAGTGCCCCCTAGTGCCCCCAGCCCCTAGCACTCACTGGGGGCAGGATCTGGTAGAGCAGCCGGTGCTCCCAGTGCTCCCAGTTCCCCCAGTGCTCCCAGTGCTCCCCAGTGCCCCCAGTGCCCCCAGTGCCCCGCACTCACTGGGCAGGATCTGGTAGAGCAGCCGGTGCTCCCAGTGCTCCCCAGTTCCCCCAGTGCTCCCGGTGCTCCCAGTGCTCCCAGTGCCCCCAGTCCCCCCAGTGCTCCCAGTGCCCCCAGCGCCCCGCACTCACTGGGGCAGGATCTGGTAGAGCAGCGCCTCGGCGCGCCGCTTCTCCTCCAGGTAGGCGTGCGTGCGCTCCTCCACCAGCTCCTCCAGCGTGTCGGCGTACTGCTCCATGCGCCGCAGCAGCGTGTCCAGCAGCGTGCTGCTGCTCTCCCTGCGGGGCCACCTCCCGCTTGGGGACCCTTTCGGGGTCACCTCCCACCCGGGGACCCTTTTTGGGGGTCACCTCCCACCCAGGGAGCCTTTTTGGGGGTCACATCCCGCCCAGGGACCCGTTCAGAGGATCACCTCCCACCCAGGGATTGGTTTTGGGGGTCACCTCCCACCCAGGGATTAGTTTTGGGGGTCACCTCCCACCCAGGGATTGGTTTTGGGGGTCACCTCCCACCCAGGGATTGGTTTTGGGGGTCACCTCCCACTTGGGGACCGTTTTTAGGGATCACATCCCACCTTGGGGGCCCTTTTTGGGTGTCACATCCCACCCTAAGACCCCCTCTGGACATCACCCCTCACTTGGGAACCCTCTTTGGGGGGTCACCTCCCACCTTGGGACTCTTTTTGGGGGTCACATCCCACCCAGGGATCCTTTTTAGGGGTCACCTCCCACCTTGGGGACTCTTTTTGGGGGTCACATCCCACCC
The DNA here is from genome assembly GCA_034336665.1 of Luscinia megarhynchos. Taxonomy (NCBI): domain Eukaryota; kingdom Metazoa; phylum Chordata; class Aves; order Passeriformes; family Muscicapidae; genus Luscinia; species Luscinia megarhynchos. Next base: position 7,894 of record JAPFBE010000618.1, read on the forward strand.
AGGGATTGTTTTTGGGGGTCACCTCCCACCTGGGGACTCTTTTTAGGAATCACCTCCCACCTTGGGACTCTTTTTGGGTGTCACCACTCACCTGGAGACCCTTTTTGGGTGTCACCACCCACCTTGGCGACCCTTTCTGCCTGTCCCCCGCCCGCTCAGCGCCCCTCTCTGCCGCCCACCTCCCTTTTCGGGGTGCCCCCCGCGCCGTGCCGGGCTCCGCACCTGTTGAACCTAGCAGCTGCACTGTGATCTGGCGAGTCAGGCTCCAGCGTGCCCTCGGCCCAGCAGAGCTCGCAGATCAGCGCCGCTAGCTCCTCGCTCGCTGGCCAGCGCTGGGGTAGAGCTTCGGCCGCTCGCTGCCCGTGACCCGCTTCGATGATCTCTCTGCAGGGCCGGGGGCGTCAGGGGAGTCGCAGGGGGTCAGGGGGCCGGTCAGGGGGTCTGGGGGCCGGTCAGAGGGGTCTCGGGGCCGAGTCAGGGGTCTGGGGGCCGGGCAGGGGGGTCTGGGGGCACATCAGGGGGTCTGGGGGGCTGAGTCAGAGGGGTCTGGGGGCACATCAGGGGTCTGGGGGCCGGTCAGGGGGTCTGGGGGGGACGCTCAGGGGTCTGGGGGGCACATCAGGGATCTGGGGGGCCGGTCAAGGGAGTCTGGGGGCACATCAGGGGGTCTAAGGGGGGCCGGTCGAAGAAGTCTGGGGGCACATCAGGGGGGTCTGGGGGGCTGGTCAGGGGTCTGGGGGCACATCAGGGTGTCTGGGGACACATCAGGGGGTCTGGGGGGCCGGTCAGAGGGGTCTGGGGACACATCAGCGGGGTCTGGGGGCCGGTCAGGGGGTCTGGGGGGCCGGTCAGGGGTCTGGGGGCACATCAGGGGGTCTGGGGGCTGGTCAGAGTGGTCTCAGGGGGTCGCTCAGGGGTCTGGAGGCCGGTCAGGGGGTCTGGGGGCTGGTCAGGGGGGTCTGGGGGCACATCAGGGGTCTGAGACACATCAGGGGGTCTAGAGGGGCCGGTCAAGGGAGTCTGAGGGGGCCGGTCAGGGGGTCTGAGGGGCCGGTCAGGGGGTCTAGGGGGCACATCCGGGGGTCCAGGGACTCATTAATGGGTTCAGGGAATCCATCAGGGGTCCGGGGACCGCTCAGGGGGTCTGGGGGCCGCTCAGGGGGTCAGGAGGCCGCTCCCAGGAGGCAGTCAGGGGAGTCCGGGACCAGTCAAGAGGGGGTCCAGGGGGCAATCGAGGGGGTCCAGGGACTCATTAATGGGTTCAGGAATCCATCAGGGGGTCCGGGAGTCGCTCAGGGGTCTAGGGGGGCCGCTCAGGGAGTCCAGTGACACATCAGGGAGTCCAGGGACCAGTCAGGGGGTCCAGGGGGGCAATCAGGGGGTCTGGGAGACACATCACGGGGGTCCGGTGACACATCAGGGAGTCCAGGGACCAGTCAGGGGTCCAGGAGCTCAGGGTGCCCCCAGAGTGTCCCCAGGTGTCCCTCCATGTCCCCAGGTGTCTCTCCCTGTCCCCCGTGTCCCCCAGAGTGACCCCGAGGTGTCCCCCCGTTCCCCCGTGTCCCCGAGTCCCTCAGTGTCCCCAGGGTGTTTCCCCATGTCCCCAGGATGTCTCCCCCTGCCCCCCAGGGGTCTTCCCAGGGTGTCCCCCGTGTCCCCTCGTGTCCCCTCGTGTCCCCAGGATGTCCCCCGTGTCCCCAGGCTGTCTCCCCCTGCCCCCAGGGTCTCCCTAGGTATCACCCCGTGTCCCCACGCTTGCCCAGGGTGTCCCCCGTTCCCCCAGTGTTCCCCCGTGTCCCCAGAGTGACCCCAGGGAGTCCCCGTGTCCCCAGGATGCCCCCGTGTTCCCCCATCTATCCTCAGGGTGTCCCCACAGTGTCCCCAGGTGTCCCCCGTGTTCCCCGTGTCCCCCCGTGTCCCCAGGGTATCCTGAGGGGTGTCTCCTCGTGTCCCCCAGGCTGTCCCCCGTGTTCCCCTGTGTCCCCGTGTCCCGCGGGACCTTTGGGGAGCTCAGCTCGGCGCCCTCGCAGTAGAAGACGCCTTGTGCTGCACGATCTCCTGCAGGATGATGCCGAAGCTGTACACGTCTCCTTTCTACGTCCCTTGCGCCCGGCCTCCCCTCCATGCGCATGGCAGCTCCGGCGCCGTCCAGACTCTCTGGAGCAGGGGTGCGGAGTCAGGGGACACGAGGGGACACGAGGAGGGAACACGGGGAACACCCTGAGGGACACGGGGACACCCTGGGAGACACCCTGAGGACACGGACACTCCTCCATCGCTAGCAGCTCCGGCGCCGTCAGAGCTTCTCTGGAACGGGGTGAGAGGGTCAGGGACACGGGGACACGGGGACACCCTGGACACGGGGACACCCTGGGGACACCCTGGGGACAGGGCTCCTCCATGTAGCAACTCGGCGCTCGTCCGAGCTTCTGGAACGGGGTGCGGGTCAGGGGACACGGGGGGACACGGGGGACACCCCTGGGGACGCGGGGACACCCCTGGGGACGCGGGGACACCCTGGGGACAGCGGGCTCCTCCATGCTCGGCAACTCGGCGCGCGTCCAGAGCTTGGAAAGGGCTGCGGGTCAGGGAGACACAGGGGACACGGGGAGGGGACACGGGGGACACGGGGACACCCTGGGGACACAGGGGGACACCCGGGGGACGCGAGACGAGACACCCCTGGGGACACCTGGTGACACCCTAGGGGACACCCTGGGGACACGGGCTCCTCCATGCGCAGTAGCTCGGCCGGCCCAGAGCTCTCTGGAACGGGTGGGGTCAGGGGACACGGGGGACACCTGGGGGACACGGGGGACACGGGGGACACCCTGGGGACACGGGGACACCCTGGGGACACGGGGACACCCTGGGGACACGGGCACACGGGGGGACACCCTGGTGACACGGCTCCTCCATGCAGCTAGCTCCGGCGCCGTCCAGAGCTTCTCTGGAAAGGGGTGCGGGTCAGGGGACACGGGGGGACACGGGGGACACCCTGGGGACACGGGGAGACACCCTGGGGACACCCTGGTGACACCCTGGGGACACCTCTGGGGACACGGGCTCCCTCCATGCGCAGCAGCTCCGGCGCCGTCCAGAGCTTCTCTGGAAAGGGCTGCGGGTCAGGGGACACGGGGGGACACCCTGGGGACACGGGGGGACACCCTGGGGACACGGGGGGACACCCTGGGGACACGGGGACACCCTGGGGACACGGGGACACCCTGGGGACACGGGCTCCTCCATGCGCAGCAGCTCCGGCGCCGTCCAGAGCTTCTCTGGAAAGGGCTGCGGGTCAGGGGACACGGGGGGACACCCTGGGGACACGGGGGGACACCCTGGGGACACTCGGGGAACACTCAGTGACACTCGGGGACACCCGGGGACACTGGGGGACACTCGCAGGACACCCTGGGGACACTCAGTGACACTCTGGGGACACTCGGGGACGCCCTGAGGACATGGGGGGATAGTCAGGGACACTGGGGGACACTCGGGAGGAACTGGGGGACACCCAGGGACATTCAGGGACACTCAGTGACACTCGGGGACACTCCCGGGGGACACTCGGGAGGAACTGGGGGACACCCCTGGGGACATGAGGGGGATAGTTGGGGGACACTCGGGGGACACTCACTGACACTCGAGGGACACTAGGGGACATTCCAGTGACACTCAGGGAACACTCAGTGGCACTTTGGGGACATCCGGGGGACATTCAGGGACACTCCAGTGACACCCGGTGACACTCGGGGGGACACTCGGGGACACCCTGGGGACACCCTGGGGACACTCAGTGACACTCGGGAACACTCAGTGACACTCGAGGGACACTCGAGGGACACTCGGGGGACACCCTGGGGACACCCTGGGGACACTCGGTGACACGATGTCCCCGCCCTCACTGGCGAAGAGCGCGTGGCCGTCGCCGCCGGCCGCGGGCGGGCGGAAACTCTCCAGCCCGTAGTCCGTGATCTTGAGCACGGGCGCTTAATCCACCACGCAGTTGGAGGACTTGAGGGTTCCCGTGGGACACGAACACGGCGCCGTGCAGGAACTGCATCCCCTGGGAGGGGCAGCGGGACACGGGGACAGCGGGGGACACGGGGAGTGGGACACGGCCCGAAGCGAGGGGCACGGGGGACACAGGGGGACGGGGGACACTGGGACACGAGACACGGGGGGACACGGGGAGTGGGACACGCCCAAACTTGAGGGACACGGGGGACACAGACGGGGGGACACTGGACACGGGGGTGGGACACGGCCCCAAACTGGGGGACACGGCCCCGAAAATGGGGGGACACGGGCTCCCCAAATGGGGACACGCCCGAAAATGGGGGGACCACGGGCCCCAAAAATGGGAACACGGCCAGAACGGGAGTGGGACACGGCCCGAAAATGAGGGGACACGGCCCCAAATGGGGGGACACGGCCCGAAAATGGGGGACACGAGGCCCAAAATGGGGGAGAGGGACACGGGCCCAAAGCGGGGACACGGCCCGAACCGGGGGACACGGGCCCAAAATGGGGGAGTGGGACACGGCCCGAAAACGGGGGACACGGCCCGAAAATGGGGTGTGGGACACGGCCCCAAATGGGGACACGGCCCCGAAAATGGGGAGGGGACACGGCCCCGAAACGCGGGGACATGACCCCAAATGGGGGGAGGGCTCACTTATGGGTGGGGGCTCTTGTGGGGTGGGGGATCTGGGGGACAGGGGATCCTTGTGGGGGTGGGGGGATTCCTTTGGGGTGCTGGATTGCTGTGGGGTGGGGGATCTGTGGGGTGGGGGATTCTTATGGGGTGGGGGCGCTTATGAGGTGGGGGGGGATTCCTGTGGAGTGGGGGGATCTGTGGGGTGGGGGATTCCTGTGGGATGGGGACCCCCAAGGAATAAGGGATCCTTGTGGGGTGGGGGGATTCTTGTGGGGTGGGGGATTCCTGTGGGATCGGGACCCCCCGGGTGGGGGACCCACCCCCGCCTGAGGCCCCCCGGAGCGGCGCCGGCACCTTGACGATGTCGTTGGTGAGGGAGTAGCGGAACATCCAGTCCAGGGCGATGCTCTCGTTCTCCAGGATGTCCTGGGGGCGGCCGGTGAGGGAGGGGCGGCCCCGGGCGGGGGTCCCGATCCCCCACATCCCACCGGGGGGGTCCCGGTGCCCCACAGCCCCCGGGGGTCCCGATCCCCTTGCAACCCCTGGAGGGTCCCGGTCCCCCCAAGAGCCCCGAGAATTCGGGGCCCCCCGCACCCCGGGTGTGTCCTCGGTCCCCCCGCACCCCCGGGTGTGTCCCCGGTCCCCCCGCACACCCGGGGGTCCCGATTCCCGCAACCCCCGAGGATTCGGGTCCCCCCGCACCCCCCAGGTGTGTTCCCGATCCCCCCGCACCCCTCAGAGGGTCCCGATCTCCGCAGAGCCCCGGAGAATTCGGGGTCCCCCCCGCACTCCGCGGGTGGGTTCCCGGTCCCCCACAACCCCCGGGGGTCCCGATTCCCCCACAACCCCCGAAGGGTCCCGATCCCCTCGAGGTTCGGGTTCCCCTCGCAGCCCCCGAGGGTCTCGATCCCCCCACAGCCCCGGAGAATTCGGGGTCCCCCCGCACCCCCGGGCGTGTCCCCGGTGCCCCGGCGGATCTGGGGTCCCCCGGCGCCCCCGCACCTGCAGGCTGCCCCGCGGGCAGTACTCGGTCAGGATGCAGATGTTGGGCGGGTCGGTGCAGGCGCCCACGAAGCGCGTCAGGTGCTCGTTCTGCACATCCCGCATCTGGGGGGGGACAGCGGGGGGCGGCTGGGCGGGGGTCCCGCCGTGTGCCCCCTCCCCCGGCCCGGGGACCCCCCGGTCACCCCCCGGTCACCCCCCGGTCACCACGTACGTGTTTGAGCTCGAACAGGACCTTGCGCGTCAGCTCGATGCGCTTGCGGTTCACGTGTTTCACGGCCACCAGGTTCCCCTGGGGGGGCACGGGGGGGTGACACGGGGGTGGGGACACGGGGGGAGGTGACACGGGGGTGGGGACACGGGGGGAGGTGACACGGGTGTCCCCGCGGCCCCCCCGCCCCCCTACCTTGTAGTAGGCGGTCTTGGCGTACAGCTGGAACTGCCCCTCGGTGGCCAGCGAGCCGTAGTTGGAGCCCCTCTGGGGGGGTGTGGGGTCAGCCCGGGCCCCCCAAAATCTTCCCGCCCCGAGCCCCGATGTGGGGCTGTGGGGTGACCCCAAAATCCTCCCTCTGCGCTCCCGGGGTGACCCCAAAATCCTCCCTCTGCGCTCCCCGATTTGGGCTGTGGGGTGACCCCAAAATTCTCCCTCCTCTCTCCCCAATTTGGGCTGTGGGCACCCCAAAGATCCTCCCTCCTCTCTCCCCGAGTGGGGCTGTGGGGTGACCCCAATATCCTCCCTCCCCGCTCCCCGGGGTGACCCCAAAATCCTCCCTCCTCGCTCCCTGGGTGACCCCAATTCCCAGTTCCTGCGCTGGGGTTTGGGGGAACCCCAAATCCCCCAAATTCCCCGAGTGGGGCCGGGGTGTGACCCCAAATCTCTGCTCGCCAGGAGGGGCCGTGGGGTGACCCCAGCCCCGATCCCCCCAGTTCTCCCAGTTCCCCCCAGTTCCTCCAGTTCCTCCAGTTCCCCCCGTCCCCTCTTCCCCGATCCCTCCAGTTCTCCCAGTTCCCGTAGTTTCCCCAGTTCTCCCCGATCCCTCAATCCCCCCAGTTCCCCCCAGTTCCTCCCAGTCCCCCCAGTTCCCCGCAGCGATCCCCCCAGTTTCCCCCAGCTCTCCCGACCCGCCCAGTCCCCCTCCAGTCTCCCCCGATCCCCCCGATCCCCCCAGTTCCCCAGTCCCTCCAATTTCCCCCAGTTTCCCCGATCCCCTCCAGTTCCCCCATTTCCCCCGATCCCCCCCAGTTCCCCCAGTCCCTCCAATTTCCCCCATCCTCCCGGTTCTCCCACTTCCCCCCGATCCCCCGCCGTTCCCCAGTCCCCCCAGTTCCCCCAGTTCCCCAGTCCCCAGTCCCCCGCCCACCAGGGACAGGGTCAGCCTGCTGCCGGCTCATGAGGTGTTTCTCCAGGCTGCTCATCTGCACGTCCTCCCAGCGCACCCTGCCACAGCTCGGCCGCCAGCTCCTGCTCCAGCTGCAGCTTCCTGCGGGGTGGGGGGCGTGAGACCCCCGCCCGTACCCCCAAAACAGACCAGAGCTCCCAAAAACCAGCCCGTGACCCCAAAAACCCGGCCCCGACACCCCCAGACCGCCCAGCCCCAGACCCGCCACAGCTCGGCCGCCAGCTCCTGCTCCAGCTGCAGCTTCCTGGGGGGGCGTGAGACCCGCCCGTGACCCCAAACCCATCCCTCTGAGACCCCCGCCCGTAACCCCCAAAAACCGACCCGTACCCCAAAACCGGCCCCCGAGCCCCCAAACCCGCCCCGAGCCCCCAGACCCGCCACAGCTCGGCCGCCAGCTCCTGCTCCAGCTGCAGCTTCCTGGGGGGCGTGAGACCCCCGCCCGTACCCCAAAACCGACCCGTGACCTCCAAACCCGGCCAGAGCCCTCAGACCCATCCAGAGACCCCAAAACCCATCCAGAGACCCCCGCCTGTGACCCCCAAAACCAGCCCGTGACCCCAAAAATCAGCCCGTGACTCCCCAAACCCATCCCGAGCCCCCCAGACCCATCCCGAGCCCCCCAAAACCTGCCCTCGGCTCCCTCGTCAGGTCCCCCGAGACCCACCTCGAGGCCCCCAAACCCTGCCCTCCCCTAAACCCGCCCTGAGCCCCCAGACCCCCGAGGCTCCCCAAACCCCGCGGGAGCCCCCAAACCCGCCCCCTCAAACCCGCCCTGAGCTCCCCCAGACCCATCCCGAGCCCCCTAAACCAGCCCGAGCCCCGTGCGTCGCCCCAAACCCCCCGAGTCCTGCAGACTCCACCCCGAGGCCCCCCAAACCCCCGAGCCTGAGCGCCTCAAGACCCGCCCCCAAAACCCTGCCCTGAGCCCCCAGACCCATCCCGAGCCCCGAAACCAGCCCGAGCCCCGTATGCGTCCCCAAAACCCTCCCCGAGTCCTGCAGACCCCCGAGCCCCCCAAACCCCCCGAGCCCCCGAGCCCCCCGCCCACCTGTAGATGAAGAAGGACGCCCGTGATGGCCGCGAGGATCAGGCTGACCACGAGCGCCAGAACCTCCAGCGTGGTCAGCGAGGCTGGGGCAGCCAAAAATCAAATTATTGTCTCGTAATAATGTCTAATATCGTTATCTGGCACCGGCACTCAACAAAAAACTCTCCAACAATTCAAAAATCAAATTATTATCTAGTGCCGACACTCAACAAAAGACTCTCTAACAATTCAAAAATCAAATTATTATCTAATAATAATATCTAAGATTATTATCTAACACCGGCACTCAACAAACAATTTTAAAAGTGTGCGTTTATTAATTAGAGGTAATTTATTAATTATTAATCTTCTAACCCGCACTGCAAAATCACAGGTGATCAAAAATCTATTTATTGATTAATTTAAAAAATAAGATTATTATCTAATATCGACACTCAACAAAAAAAAATCTCTAACAATTCAAAAATACGATTATTATCTAATACGGACACCCAACAAAAAATCTCTCTAACAATTTAAAGTTAGAAAGTCGTGTTTATTAATTAAAGGTAATCTTCTAATACGGACTGCGAAATCACAGGCTGATCAAAAATAAATTTATTGATTATCCACTCCTAACGACCGACAATCGGTTATTTAAGTCAGATAATCACTCCTAACGAATCGATTATTCAAATCTCAAATAATTATTCCTAACGAATCGATTATTTAAATCTCAGATAATCACCCCTAACGACAGAAAATCGATTATTTGTCTCAGATAATCACTCCTAACGACCGGCAATCGATTATTTAAGTTTCAAATAACTCCTCATAAAGCGAATCGATTATTCAAATCTCAAATAATTATTCCTAACGAATCGATTATTTAAATCTCAGATAATCACTTCTAACGAATCGATTATTCAAATCTCAAATAATTACTTCTAACGAATCGATTATTTAAATGTCAGATAATCACTCCTAACGAATCGATTATTTAAATCTCCTAACGACCGACAATCGATGATTTAAATTTCGGATAATTACTCCCTCCTAACTTTTAATTTTTTTCAGAAATCGGAATTTCCTAACACGAGCGTTTCACGCGCAGGGGGCGCTCCGGGCCGGGTCGGGCGGGGGTCCCGCGCTCCCGGCGCTCCCCCCACGCCCCCTCCCCTCACCTTTGCACCGGGGGTCGCTGCCCTCGAAGCCACAGGGGGGGACATCGGGCGGCGCCACCTTGCCCGGCCAGTCGATCTCGCGGCCCGGCACCATCCGGATCTCCTTGGTGGTGCCGTTGTAGTTGGCCACGATCTGTGGGGTTTTTGGGGTTAGGGGCGGGTGGGGGGACCCCCAGACCCCCCCCGGGCAGGTGAGGGGCTCACCTGGAAGGTGCCGAGCTCGGGGTCCATGTCCCACAGCGAGTAGTCGCTCTCGCGGTCGCCCTGCTCGTCGATCTTGAGGAATCCGGTGACGCCTGGGGGGGAGGGAGGGGCTTGGGGGGGCTCGAGGGGGGTGTGACCCCAAAATGTCAACTGGGGTGGGGAGGGGAATGGGATTGGGGAGAAGGTGGGGTGGGATCAATGGGGTCAGTGGGATTGATGGGATGGGATCAATGGGATTTATGGGATGGGATCAATGGGATCAGTGGGATCGATGGGATCAATGGGATTTATGGGATGGGATCAATGGGATGGATCAATGGGATCAATGGGATGGATCAATGGGATCAATGGGATGGATGGGATCAATGGGATCAGTGGGATCAATGGGATCAGTGGGATCAATGGGATCAGTGGGATCGATGGGATCAATGGGATTTATGGGATGGGATCAATGGGATGGATCAATGGGATCAACGGAATCGATGGGATGGGATCAATGGGATTTATGGGATGGGATCAATGGGATGAGATGGGATTTATGGGATGTGATATATTGGATTTATGGGATTTTTAATGGGATTTATGGGATTTTTAATGGGATTTATGGGATTTATGGGATTTATGGGATGGGATCAATGGGATGGGATTGGGATCAATGGGATCAATGGGATCAATGGGATTTTGGTATGGAATCAATGGGACAGTGGGTTCAGTGGGATTTTGGGATGGCATCAATGGGATGGGATTGGGATCAATGGGATCAATGGGATCAATGGGATCGGATTTATGAGATTTATGGGATGGGATTAATGGGATGTAATTTATTGAATTTATGGAATTTATGGGATGGGATTTATGGGATCAATGGGATGTGATTTATTGGAGTTATGGGATTTTTAACGGGATTTATGGGATTTTTAACGGGATTAATGGGATTTATGGGATGGGATCAATGGGATGCCATTGATTGTATTTATGGGAATTTTCACGGGATTTATGGGACTTTTAACGGGATTGGCGGGATTTATAGGACGGGGCGCAGGGCCAGCCGCTCGCACCGTAGAAGCTGCGGTTCCACATCTGGCAGGGTGGCGGCCGGCGTGCGTCAGCGTCCCAGCTCAGCGATGCGTCTCCATTCCATTCCATTCCATTCCGTCCATTCCATTCCATTCCATTCCATTCCATTCCATTCCATTCCATTCCATTCCATTCCATTCCATTCCGTCCCTTTCCATTCCTTCCTTCGTCCATTCCACGTCGACTCATGCGTCCATTCCAGATCCAGCCACGCCACTCACGTCCCGGCGGTATCAGCTGCGTCACGCTCAAGTGCGTGGGACAAGCTCGCCCGTGACAGATGCTGAGACAAGCGGGACAGAAGCGGGACAGAGCGGGGAATAGGCGGGGACAGAGCGGGGATAAGAGCGGGGACAGAGCGGGGACAGAGCAGGGGATGGAGAGCTAGGGGCAGAGGCAGGGGACAGGCGGGGACAGAGCCGGGGGATAGAGCCCGGGGATAGAGCGGGGATAGAGCGGGACAGAAGCGAGGGACAGAGCGGAGACAGAGGCGAGGGGACAGAGCGAGGAGATGAAGCGGGACAGAGCGGGGAATAGAGCGGGGGACAGAGCGGGACAGAGGCGGGACAGAAGCGGGGACAGAAGCAGGGGGATAGAGGCGGGACAAGAGCGGGACAGAGGCAGGGACAGAGGCTGAGAGGACAGAGCGGGGACAGAGCGGGGATAGAGCGGGGACAGAGCGGGGACAGCGGTGGGTCCCCGTCTCCGGATCCATCCCATGTCCCCGCTATCCCGTGTCCCGTGTCCCGTGTCGCACCAGCCCGTGTCCCGTGTCCCTCTGTCCCTCTGTCCCCTGTCCCCTGTCCCCTGTCCCGTGCCCACCAGCCCGTCCTGCACGGAGAAGTTAAAGTGCTCTCTCGCCTCCCGGCGCAGCCGCTGCACGAACGCGCCGTACTCCGGGTTCTCGGGCTCCTTGTAGGTGATGATGGTCACGGCCTGCGGGGGGCGGGGCGGGCCGGGGTCACCTGGGGGCCTGTGCCCACCTGGGGGCCTGTGCCCACCCGGGAGTGTCCCTGTGCTCACCCGGGAGTGTCCCTGTGCCCACCTGGGGGTGTCCCTGTGCCCACCTGGGGGGCCTGTGCCCCACCCTGGGTGTGTCTCTGTGCCCACCCGGGGATGTCTGTGTGCACACCTGGGGGGTGTCCCTGTGCCCACCTGGACCCTCTGTACCCACCCGGGGCTGTCCCTGTGCCCACCTGGACATTCTGTGCCCACCTGGACATTCTGTGCCCACCTGGGGGGTGTCCGTGTGCCCACCTGGACATTCTGTGCCCACCTGGGGGGTGTCCCTGTGCCCACCTGGACCCTCTGTACCCACCCGGGGCTGTCCCTGTGCCCACCTGGGACCCTCTGTGCCCACCTGGGGCTGTCCCTGTGCCCACCTGGACATTCTGTGCCCACCTGGACATTCTGTGCCCACCTGGGGGTGTCCCTGCCCACCTGGGGGTGTCCGTGTGCCCACCTGGACATTCTGTGCCCACCTGGGGGTGTCCCTGTGCCCACCTGGGGCTGTCCCTGTGCCCACCTGGGACCCTCTGCGCCCACCTGGGACCCTCTGTGCCCACCTGGGACCCTCTGCGCCCACCTGGGGATGTCCCTGCGCCCACCCGGGTGTGTCCTTGTGCCCACCCGGGTATCCCTGCCCCCACCCGTCGCCGCTCACCCGGAAGGCGCGGCGGGCGCGCGCGTCGTGCGCGTCCCCGCGGAGCCAGGGCCGCCGGGGCTCGGGGAAGCGCGGGCCCTGCAGGCTGGCGCCCAGCGGGTCGATGTACAGGAAGGCGAAGTCGCCGCCGGCGAGACCCTCGCGCTCGGCCTGCAGCATCAGCGCGCGCAGCGTGTCCGGGGCGCAGCACACGTACACCACTGCGGACCCCAGACCCAAATCACGGTTATCGTGGGACCGAGACCCCAGACCCAAATCAGGGTTATTGTGGGACCGGGACCCCAGACCCAAATCAGGGGTACAGCACACGTACACCACTGCGGACCCCAGACCCAAATCACGGTTATTGTGGGACCGAGACCCCAGACCCAAATCAGGGTTGTGTGGGACCGGGACCCCAGACTAAATCAGGGGTACAGTGGGACCCGAGACCCCCAGACCCAAATCAGGGGTACAGCAGCGTACACCACTGCGGACTCCCAGACCCAAATCAGGGGTTGTGTGGGACCCGAGACCCCAGACCCAAATCAGGGTTATTGTGGGACCGGGACCCCAGACCCAAATCAGGGGGTACAGCACCACGTACACCACTGCGGACCCCAGACCCAAATCAGGGGGTACAGCACCACGGACACCACTGCGGACCCCCAGACCCAAATACGGGTTATTGTGGGACCGAGACCCCCAGACCCAAATCAGGGGCTACAGCACACGTACACCACTGCGGACCCCAGACCCAAATCAGGGGTACAGCACGCGTACACCACTGCAGACCCCCAGACCCAAATCAGGGGTACAGCACACGTACACCACTGCGGACCCCAGACCCAAATCAGGGGGTACAGCACGCGTACACCACTGCAGACCCCAGACCCAAATCAGGGGACAGCACGCGTACACCACTGCGGACCCCCAGACCCAAATCAGGGTTACTCGTGGGGACTGAGACCACTGCGGACCCCAGACCCAAATCACGGTTATTGTGGGACCCGGGACCCCAGATCCAAATCAGGGGGTACAGTGGGACCGAGACCACTGCGGACCCCAGACCCAAATCAGGGGTTATCGTGGGACTGAGACCCCAGACCCAAATCAGGGGTACAGTGGGACCCGAGACCACTGCGGGACCCCCAGACCCAAATCAGGGTTGTGTGTGACACTGCCCCGGGACCCCAGACCCAAATCAGGGACCGCAGCATGGCATACACCACTGCGGACCCCCAGACCCAAATACGGGTTATTGTGGGACCCGAGACCCCCAGGGACCCCCAGACCACATCTCAGGGGGTCCCCAGTTGTGTGTGACACTGGCCTGGGACACCAAATACCCCAGGAGATCCCTGGAGACCCCAGACCCAAATCAGGGGGATCTCTGGTTAGTGTGTGACACCTACCTGGGACCCCCAACGCCCCCAGGAGACCCCAGCCCCACATCTCGGGGGTCCCCAGTTATTGTGTGACACCAGCTTGAGACCCCCAACACCCCCAGGCCCCAGCCCCACATTCCAGGGGTTCCACACAATAGTGTGACACGGCTCCGAGACCCCCAACACCCCCGGAGCCCCCAGCCCCCATCCCGCCCCCCGGGCGTTGCGTGCCACGCGGGTCCCGGGGCCGCGCTACCCGGGGCGGGGGTCCCGACCCGCTGCCGAGCCCCCAGCGCCCCTGCCCGCCGCTGCCCCGGCGCCAGGCCGAGGTTTCCTGTTTTCCCGACTCCGTTTCCTCCTCCCCGCGGCCCTGATGGATTCCCGGCGACACCGTGACCCCGCGGCTGCCGCCCGGCCCCAGTGCGGCCCCCGCGGGCAGCCGCCCCGCACCCCAAAATGTGCCCGCTGCCCCGTCCAGGGCTCCCGGTGCCGCCGGGGCTGGAGAGATTCCAGGGGCAGGGGAGGGAGCCGGACCGGGGAGCACCGGGACACCGGGACACCGGGACAGAGCTGGCCCAGGGACAGCGGGACACGGGACACCGGGACACCGGATGTCGGGGGCACCGGGGGCACCGGGGCAGAGCTGGCCCAGGACAGCGGGACTCCCAGGGATATCCGGGAAACCGGGACAGAACCAGCCCGGGACAGCGGGACACGGGGGATACTCGGGACAGAGCCAGCCCGGGACACGCAGGGACACGGGGACAGAGCCAGCCCAGGATTGGCCCGGGACACCGGGACACCGGGGACACGGGATATCGGGATATCGGGATATCGGGGATATCGGGACAGAACCAGCCCCGGGACACCAGGCCAGGCGACAACGCCAGCAGAGCACCCGGGGGGACATGGAGTGAGGAGGGGTCGCGGGGGTCCGGAGGGTCAGGGTGGGGCAGCGTGTGGGTGTGTGGGACACGCGAGTGCGGCTGTGACACCGTGAACAGCCGTGAACAGCCGTGAATAAACATGAACAACCATTAAAAACTCTGTACAGCCGTGAACAGCCATGAACAAGGGAGAACAGCCATGAACAACCATGAAGAACTGAGAACAACCCAGAACAACCGTGAACAGCCATGAACAGCCATGAACAGCCGTGAATAAACAGGAGCAACTGAGAACAGCCCTGAACAACTGAGAACAACCATGAACAGCCATGAACAACTTTGTACAACCCTTAACAGCCATGTACAGCCATGAACAGCCATGAACAACCTTGTACAACCATGAATAACCATTAACAGCCGTGCACAGCTGTGAACAATCAGAAACAACCACGAACAGCCGTGTACAGCCATGAACACCCATGATACAGCCGTGACTAAACATGAGCAACTGAGAACAGCCCTGAAGAACTGAGAACAACCATGAACAGCCGTGAACAACTTTGTACAACCCTTAACAACCATGAACAACTGTGAACAACCGTGAACAACCTTGTACAACCTTGTACAACCATGGACAGCCATGTACAGCTGTGAACAATCAGAAACAACCACGAACAGCCGTGTACAGCCATGAACAGCCGTGAATAAACAGGAGCAACTGAGAACAGCCCTGAAGAACTGAGAACAACCATGAACAGCCGTGAACAACTTTGTACAACTCTTAACAACCATTAACAGCCATGTACAGCCATGAACAGCCGTGAACAACCTTGTACAACCATGAATAACCATTAACAGCCGTGCCCAGCTGTGAACAATCAGAAACAACCACGAACAGCCGTGTACAGCTGTGAACAACCAGAAACAACCGCGAACAGCCGTGTACAGCTGTGAACAATCAGAAACAACCGCGAACAGCCGTGTACAGCCATGAACAGCCATGAATAAACATGAGCAACTGAGAACAGCCCTGAATAACTGAGAACAACCATGAACAGCCATGAACAACCTTGTACAAACATGAATAACCATGGACAGCCGTGCACAGCTGTGAACAATCAGAAACAACCGCGGCCAGCCGCGCCCAGCTGCGCGCAGATGTGCACAGCCGCGACACCTGCGAACGAACCTCCAACAGCTGCGCACAGCTGCGCACAGCCCCGAAACCCCCTGCCTTGGCCGCGGACGCGAGTGGACACCCGCGAACACCCAAAAAAACCCCGCGTGGGCACAGCCGGGCACGGCCATGTATGGCCACGAACGCCCAAAACCACCACCCAAAAGTGGCACCCGCACCCCTCCCCCTTCCCGCGGCACTCACCGCGCCCCTTGGCCTTGATCTCCTGGATGATGAAGGAGAAGTTGCCGCCGTGGCGGAACACCACGTCCATGACCGTGAGGTTGCTCAGGGTGGGCAGCTGCACGTAGAGACCCTCGGCGGCGAAATAATAGGGCCGGTCGTCCACCCGCTCGTCCCAGTAGACCAGCAGCGCCCGGCGCGTCCAGTTGAAGCGGCGGTGCAGCTGCACGCCCAGTTCGCCCAGTTTGCGGTGGCTGGGGCCGGCGCGGGTGGTCAAGGCGAACTCGCCGCTCTTGTCGTCGAATCCGTGCGCCTCGGCCCCCGCCGTGAGCAGCGGCAGCTGCCAGTGGCTGGTGAACCGCGCCACCGGAGCCGCCGAGTAGACGCAGCCCGGCCCCAAAAAGGCGGCGGGGTGATGGGCGAGCCGCAGGTCCACGGCCACGAGCGGCGCGGCCATTTCCGAGCAGACCCCGTGGCGATCCTCGCTGTCGCCGAACACCCAGCCCAGCGTGAAGCCGGGCAGCAAATCGCGGCGGGAGTTGACGGCGGCGGCGGCCAAGCGCACGGCGGGTCCCACGCGCGGCCAAGCCCACGGGTAGGTGAGGTTGTGCCGGGGCAGCACCACGGCGAGGGTCAGCGGGGCCGGGGGCGGCAGCGCGGCCGGCAGCGGGGCCAGCAGCGGGGCCAGCAGCGCGGCCAGCGCGGCCAGCATCGCCCACGGAGCGCGGAGTGGCTTCCAACCCACCCCCCCCGCGGCGGGGCCGAGCCCTGGCTCGCCGCCCCCACTGGTGACACAAAGGGACGTTATCATCCACGCCGAGTTAACTCCTTCCTGCCTTCGAGGCATTCCAGCCGGGGTGGGGCCGCCCGCTGGTGGGTGGGGGGGATTTCCACTCGTGGGGGGTTTGGGGTGAGGCGGGGGAGATGGCGTGGGATGTGTGCCCGCCCTGCTGTGGGTCCCAGCACCGCGCTGCTGCCGCGGTCACTCGTGGGGCGCTGAGACCCGAGAAACTCATTGGGGTGCTGGGGGCGTCCCGACCCACGGACCCCGCGCTGTCCCCACGCAGCTCCGGAGCCTTCGCGGGGACCTGGGGGGCTCGGGAGGGACTCTGGCCCCCCGCGCCCGTGGGAGGTTCTGCCCCACGGAGGGGTCACGGCAGCCCCGGGGCTGGCTGGGGGTGACCCCGGAGGTGCCACTGGGGGCACTGACAGCGCTCGGGGGACACGCGTGGGTGGGGACACACACAGGAGGGACACACTTGGGTGCGGGACGCGCGTAGCGATCCGGACACGGGGGGCGCGCGTGGGGTGAATGGGGTGACACCCGTGGTACCGCTAACCCCACGCGGGACAAGCCTGGAAAGGCATTCCGGAGCATTAAGAAGTCAAAGTAGCAAATAAAAAATGTTAATGAGCTAAACAAACCTCACGCGGAGTCAGGAGGAAATAAAAATAAGAAAAAAGTGCTACTAGCAGAGGATGGTTTCGATCCATCGACCTCTGGGTTATGGGGCCCAGCACGCTCCCGCTGCGCCACTCTGCTGCTGGGTTACAGCGCGCGCCGGGCGCGTTATCAGCGCGGCACCGCGCGCTCCATTCACGGACCCCGCGCCCCCTCCAGCGGCCGCGCCGCGTGCCGCTGCCATTGGCCGCTCCCGCTCTGATTGACGCACCGCTCCGCCAATGGCTGACGGGGAAGCGCGCGCGGGGGCGGGTTTGCGGGGAGCGGCGGCCAATGGGAGGGCGGGTTGCTGCGGGGTCCGCGAGCGGCGGTTCATTGTCGGCGACGGCGGCGACATGAGGTGGGGACACGGGAGCGGGGCGGGCGTGGGGACACCGGGAGCGGGAGGATACCGGGAGTGTGGGGACAACGGGATCGCACCGGAGTGGGACGGGGAGCTGAGATCGAGGGGATACCGGGACCGGGGGGGGCCTGGAGAGGACCGGGAGCAGGGGGAGGGACCGGAGGGACATCGGGAACCGGCACCGGAGGGACCGGGGGATACCGGGAACGGCACCGGGGGGATACCGGGAGGAGGCGAGACCGGTGGGGACACCGAGAACGGCAGCGGAGGGGAGGGAAGGGACCGGGACCGGGGGAGCCAGACCGGGACCGGGGGGGAACCGGGGAGCCACGATGGGGGAGACAACCGGGGGACACCGGGATCCGGAACCGGAGGGGCTGGGAAAGGACCGGGACCGGGGACAGGACCGGGATCGGAGGGGGCCGGGACCGGGACCGAGACCGGGGAGATACCGGGACCGGAGGGGACACCGGGATCGGAACCGGGGGAACCGGGGAAGTTGAGACCGGTGGATACCGGGACCGGGGAGCCACGATGGGGGGACACCGGGACCGGGGGAACCGGGTGCGATATTGGGGGGACGCCGGGATTAAGGGAGGAAGGGGAGAACCGGCACCGGGGGGATACCGGGACCGGGGGGAACAACCAGGGGGAACCGGGGAGGCTGAGACCGGTGGATACCGGGACCGGGGTGCCACGACAGGGGGGACACCGGGACCGGGGAGATACCGGGACCGGA
This sequence comes from Luscinia megarhynchos, assembly GCA_034336665.1. Taxonomy (NCBI): domain Eukaryota; kingdom Metazoa; phylum Chordata; class Aves; order Passeriformes; family Muscicapidae; genus Luscinia; species Luscinia megarhynchos. The sequence continues at coordinate 26,272 of JAPFBE010000618.1, forward strand.
GGGGACGGGGAGAGCTGAAACCATTGGATACCGGGACCAGGGGAGACACCGGGATCGGAACCGGAGGGGCTGGGAAAGGACCGGGACCGGGGGACAGGGACCGGGACCGAGACCGGGGAGATACCGGGAGCGGAGGGGGACACCGGGACCGGAACCGGGGGGAACCGGGGGAGGCTGAGCCCGGTGGATACCAGGACCGGGGAGCCACGATGGGGGGGACACCGGGATTAAGGGAGGAAGGGAGAACCGGCACCGGGGGATACCGGGACCGGGGGAACAAGCAGGGGTGGATCAGAACCGAGGAGAACCGGCACCGGGGGATACCGGGACGGGGGTGAACAACCGGGGGGAACCGGGGGAGGCTGAGCCCGGTGGACACCGGGACCGGCGGGGATCAGAACCGGGGGAACCGGGGAGAGCTGAGCCCGGTGGATACCGGGACCGGGGGCGATCAGAACCGGGGGGAACCGGGACTCGCCCCCCGCTCACGTTCTCTCTCTCCGCAGGGGCGATCGAGGCCGCGGCCGCGGCGGCCGCTTCGGCTCCAGGCGAGTCCCGGGCCCGGCGTGTCGCGACAGCGCCGTGTCGCGACAGGGGGGGCGGGACGGGCGGGCTCAGGGAGTGAACGCGGGCTTCTCTCCCCTGCAGGTTCCGGCCCTTTGTGCCCCACATCCCCTTCGACTTCTATGTGGTGAGTGACCCTCCACTCCCGGGAATTCTACGGGAATTTTGCAGGAATTTTCCTGGAATTTTACAGAAATTTTCTAGAAATTTTCTAGGAATTTTTCGGGATTTTTCTAGGAATTTTACAGGAATTTTCCAGGAATTTTATGGGAATTTTCCAGAAATTTTACAGGAATTTTCTAGGAATTTTCTGGGAATTTTACAGGAATTTTCCGAGAATTTTACAGGAATTTTCTAGGAATTTTCTGGGAATTTTCCGGGAATTTTACAGAAATTTTCTAGGAATTTTACAGAAATTTTCTAGAAATTTTCTGCGAATTTTCTGGGAATTTTACAGGTATTTTCTGGGAATTTTACAGAATTTTTTTAGGAATTTTCTGAGAATTTTACAAGAATTTTACAAGAATTTTCTGGGAATTTTCCGGGAATTTTACAGAAATGTTCTAGGAACTTTACAGGAATTTTCTAGAAAATTTTCGGGAACTTTACAGGAATTTTCTAGAAATTTTCTAGGAATTTTTCGGGAATTTCACAGCAATTTCCCAGGAATTTTCCAGGAATTTCCCAGGAATTTTACAGGAATTTCCCAGGAATTTTACAGAAATTTTCTAGGAACTTTACAGGAATTTTCTAGAAATTTTTCGGGAACTTTACAGGAATTTTCTAGAAATTTTCTAGGAATTTTTTGGGAATTTCACAGCAATTTCCCAGGAATTTTCCAGGAATTTCCCAGGAATTTTCCAGGAATTTCCCAGGAATTTTACAGGAATTTTCTAGGAATTTTACAGGAATTTTTCAGGCATTTTTCAGGAATTTTCCGGGAATTTTACAGGAATTTTCTAGGAATTTTTCGGGAATTTTCCAGGAATTTTCTAGAAATTTTCTAGGAATTTTTCGGTTTTTCTAGGAATTTTCTAGGAATTTTCTAGGAATTTTTTCGAGAATTTTCTAGAAATTTTACAGAAATTTTTTAGAATTTTTCGGGAATTTCACAGCAATTTCCCAGGAATTTTCCAGGAATTTTCTGGGGAATTTTTACAGCAATTTTCAGGAATTTTCTAGGAATTTTTCGGGAATTTTCCAGGATTTTTCTAGGAATTTATTTAAGGCACTGGGGGGTTAATGAGCCAATTTAACAAACTCATTAACAATTTAGCAGACTCATTAATAATTTTACTGAACTCATTAACAACTTAACAAACTCATTAATAAATTAATAAATGAAATAATAACTAATCGAGCTGCTGTGTGCCCCGCTGCAGTGTGAGATGGCCTTTCCCCGGGTGAAGCCTGCAGCAGATGAAAGCGCCTTCAGCGAGGCTCTGCTCAAAAGGAACCAGGACCTGGCTCCCACTGCTGCCGAGCAGGTGCTGTGCCCAAAATTCCCCCCCAGCTCCCGGGGAGTTCAGCGTTGGGACAGAAAATTAATTAATCAGGAGGTTTTTGGAGAAAAGTGTGGGTTTTGTGGTTTGCAATAATGCTGTTTGTTCCCAGGCTTCCATCCTGTCCCTGGTGACCAAGATCAACAACGTCATCGACAATTTGATTGTGGCACCAGGAACGTTTGAAGTGGTGAGTGCAGAGCTTGGGTGACACTCAGAGAGAGGATGGGAAGTGCTGAATCCCCACCCAAAAAAAAAAATTTGGATTTTTTTGGGGTTGTTGTCCCATCAGCAAATCGAGGAGGTTCGCCAGGTGGGCTCCTACAAGAAGGGCACCATGACCACGGGGCACAACGTGGCAGACCTGGTGGTGATCCTGAAGATCCTGCCCACCCGTGAGTGCTGCTGGGGGGCTCACAGCACCTCTGGGTGCCTCCCCCTCCTCACTTCCCTCATTGCCACCCTCCCCCTCCTCATTGCCACCTCTCTCCTCCCAGTGGAAGCCGTGGCAGCTTTGGGGAACAAGGTTGTGGAGAGCCTGAGGGCTATGGGACCCCGGGGAAGGTGAGACCCCCACCTGCCCTGGTGATTCCCAGTTCCTGCCCTGGTGATTCCCAGTTCCTCCTCTGGTGATTCCCAGTTCCTGCCCTGGTGATTCCCAGTTCCTCCTCTGGTGATTCCCAGTTCCTGCCCTGGTGATTCCCAGTTCCTCCCCTGGTGATTCCCAGTTCCTCCCCTGGTGATTCCCAGTTCCTCCCCTGGTGATTCCCAGTTCCTCCCCTGGTGATTCCCAGCCCCTCCAGTGGAATTCCTGCTCCTCCCCAGTGATTCCCAGTTCCTCCAGTGGAATTCCTGCTCCTCCCCGGTGATTCCCAGTTCCTCCCCAGTAATTCCCAGTTCTTCCAGTGGAATTCCTGCTCCTCCCCAGTGATTCCCAGTTCCTCCAGTGGAATTCCTGCTCCTCCCCGGTGATTCCCAGTTCCTCCCCAGTGATTCCCAGTTCCTCCAGTGGAATTCCTGCTCCTCCCCAGTGATTCCCAGTTCCTCCCCAGTAATTCCCAGTTCCTCCAGTGGAATTCCTGCTCCTCCCAGTGATTCCCAGTTCCTCCCCAGTAATTCCCAGTTCTTCCAGTGGAATTCTGCTCCTCCCCAGTGACTCCCAGTTCCTCCAGTGGAATTCCTGCTCCTCCCGGTGATTCCCAGTTCCTCCAGTGGAATTCCTGCTCCTCCCCAGTGATTCCCAGTTCCTCCCCAGTAATTCCCAGTTCCTCCAGTGGAATTCCTGCTCCTCCCGGTGATTCCCAGTTCCTCCCCAGTGATTCCCAGTTCCTCCCAGTGGAATTCCTGCTCTCCTAGGTGATTCCCAGTTCCTCCAGTGGAATTCCTGCTCTCCCCTGGTGATTCCCAGTTCCTCCAGTGGAATTCCTGCTCCTCCCTGGTGATTCCCAGTTCCATGCCCTGGTGACTTCCCGGCTGAATTCCTGCTCCTCCCCAGTGATTCCCAGTTCCTCCAGTGGAATTCCTGCTCCTCCCCTGGTGATTCCCAGTTCCTGCCCTGGTGATTCCCAGTTCCTGCCCTGGTGATTCCCAGTTCCTGCCCTGGTGATTCCCAGTTCCTCCAGTGGAATTCCTGCTCTCCCCGGTGATTCCCAGCCCCTCCTCGGTGGTTCCCAGTTTCTCCCCGGTGATTCCCAGTTCCTCCCTGGTGATTCCCAGTTCCTCCAGTGGAATTCCTGCTCTCCCCTGGTGATTCCCAGTTCCTCAGTGGAATTCCTGCTCTCCCCTGGTGATTCCCAGTTCCTCCAGTGGAATTCCCTGCTCCTCCCCAGTGATTCCCAGTTCCTGCCCTGCTGATTCCCAGTTCCTTCCCCGGTGATTCCCAGTTCCTGCCCTGCTGATTCCCAGTTCCTCCAGTGGAATTCCTGCTCCTGCCCTGGTCATTCCCAGTTCCTCCCCGGTGATTCCCAGTTCCTCCCTGGTGATTCCCTAGTTCCTCCAGTGGAATTCCCTGCTCCTCCCCGGTGATTCCCAGTTCCTGCCCTGGTGATTCCCAGTTCCTCCTCTGGTGATTCCCAGTTCCTCCCCTAGTGATTCCCAGTTCCTCCAGTGGAATTCCTGCTCCTCCCCGGTGATTCCCAGTTCCTCCCGGTGATTCCCAGTTCCTCCCCGTGATTCCCAGCCCCTCCAGTGGAATTCCTGCTCTCCCCGGTGATTCCCAGTTCCTCCCCGGTGATTCGAGTTCCTCCAGTGGAATTCCTGCTCCTCCCGGTGATTCCCAGTTCCTCCCGGTGATTCCCAGTTCCTCCCCGTGATTCCCAGCCCCTCCAGTGGAATTCCTGCTCTCCCCGGTGATTCCCAGTTCCTCCCGGTGATTCCGAGTTCCTCCAGTGGAATTCCTGCTCCTCCCTGGTGATTCCCAGTTCCTCCCGGTGATTCCCAGCCCCTCCCCAGTGATTCCCAGTTCCTCCCCAGTGATTCCCAGCCCCTCCAGTGGAATTCCTGCTCCTCCCCAGTGATTCCCAGTTCCTCCAGTGGAATTCCTGCTCCTCCCCAGTGATTCCCAGTTCCTCCCCGGTGATTCCGAGTTCCTCAGTGGAATTCCTGCTCCTCCCCTGGTGATTCCCAGTTCCTCCCCTGGTGATTCCCAGTTCCTGCCCTGGTGATTCCCAGTTCCTCCAGTGGAATTCCCTGCTCTCCCGGTGATTCCCAGCCCCTCCTCGGTGGTTCCCAGTTTCTCCCCGGTGGTTCCCAGTTCCTCCCCGGTGATTCCCAGCCCCTCCCCGGTGGTTCCCAGCCCCTCCCCGGTGGTTCCCAGCCCCTCCAGGCTGAGTCCCTGCTCCTCCCACGCAGTGCTGACCATGCTGACCAACGAGACGGGATTCGAGATCCCAGCTCTGCCGAGCGCCACCGTCAAGATCCCTGATCACTGCAGTGCCGCCCCAACCTCATAAGCTGGACCCGGAGCTGCACCGTGGCCGGGGGCTGGGCTGGGTTGGGATGGGGGCAGCTTTGGGGCAGGATCAGGGAGGCAGGGGTCTGAGGCAGGATCAGGGGCAGCTTCCAGGGCAGGTTTGGGCAGGATTTGGGGGCAGGGTTTGGGCTGGAGTGTAGGGGCAGGTTTTTGGGGGCAGAGTTTGGGGGCTGGCTTTGGGGGCAGGCTTGGGGGCAGGTTTTGGGGTTGGGATGGGGGCAGGATCAGGGACAGGTTTGGGGGCTGAGTCTGGGGCAGGTTTGGGGGCTGGTTTTGGGGCAGGATTTGGGGGCAGGTTTGGGGGCAGGATTTGGGGGCTGGTTTGGGGGGCAGGATTTGGGACAGGGTGTGGAGCAGGATCTGGGGCAGGTTTGGGGGCTGGTTTTGGGGGCAGGATTTGGGGCAGGATTAGGGGCTGGTTTTGGGGCAGGTTTGGGGCAGGATTTGGGGGCTGGTTTGGGGCAGGATTTGGGGCAGGTTTGGGGCAGAGTTTGGGAGCTGGTTTGGGGCAGGACAAACCAGGCTCCTGCTCCCCTCAGTGGACATCAGGTGCTGCAGAGCGCCCTGGCCGCCATCCCGGCACTGTAGCTGGTTCGAGGAGAACGCCTCGCAGTCCACGTGAGAGCAGGGGCTGGACTCACCCCAAAACCTCCTCCTGCCCTGGGCTCACCCCAAAACCTCCTCCTGCCCTGGGCTGCACCCCAAACCCTCCTCCCTGCCCTGGGGCTCACCCCAAACCTCCTCCCTGCCCTGGTCTGAACCCCCCAAAACCTCCTCCTGCCCTGGGCTGCACCCCAAACCCTCCTCCTGCTCTGGGGGCTCACCCCAAAACCTCCTCCCTGCCCTGGTCTGAACCCCAAAACCTCCCTCCTGCCCTGGGCTGCACCCCAAATCCTCCTCCCTGCCCTGGGGCTCACCCCAAACCTCCTCCCTGCCCTGGGGCTCACCCCAAACCTTTCCTCCCTGCCCCGGGGGCTGCACTCCAAACCTCCTCCTGCCCCGGGGCTGCACTCCAAACCTCCTCCTGCCCTGGGGCTGCACCCCCAACTCTCCTCCCTGCCCTGGGGCTCACCCCAAACCTCCTCCCTGCCCCGGGGCTCACCCCAAACCTCCTCCCTGCCCCGGGGCTGCACTCCAAACCTCCTCCCTGCCCTGGGGCTCACCCCAAACCCTCCTCCCTGCCCTGGGCTGCACCCCAAACTCTTCTCCCTGCCCTGGGGCTGCATCCCAAATCCTCCTCCCTACCCTGGGGCTCACCCCCAAACCCTCCTCCTGCCCTGGGGCTCACCCCCAAACCTCCTCCCTGCTCTGGGGCTGCACCCCAAACCTCCTCCTGCCCTGGGGCTCACCCCCAAACCTCCTCCCTGCTCTGGGGCTCACCCCAAACCTCCTCCTGCCCTGGGGCTCACCCCCAAACTCCTCCTCCCTGCCCTGGTCTGAACCCCAAAACCTCCTCCTGCCTCTGGCTGCACCCCCAAACCTCCTCCTGCCCTGGGCTGCACCCCAAACCCTCCTCCCCTGCCCTGGGGCTCACCCCAAACCCTCCTCCCTGCTCTGGGGCTCACCCCAAACCTCCTCCTGCCCTGGGGCTCAGCTCCTGCTCCTCCTGCCCAGGGTGAAGGTTCTGATCCGGCTGCTCAAGGACCTGAGGATTCGCTTCCCCGGCTTCGAGCCCCTCACGCCCTGGATCCTGGACCTGCTGGTGCTGTGTGATCTCATCCCGGCCCTGAATTCTCATCCTGGCCCTGAATTCTCACCCCAGCCTGGCACTGTTGTGTTTTTCCCTCCCTCATTCCTGTTTTTTCTCCCTGCAGGGTCACTATGCCGTGATGAACAATCCCACCCGGCAGCCCCTGGCCCTCAACGTCGCCTACAGGTGTGAAATCCCCCTGGGGGTACCTGCAGAGGGCACAGATGAAACAGCACAGCCTGAAAAAAACTGAATTTAGAGTTTTACCAGTCACTGTGAAGTGAACTTTGGGGTTGTGAACAGCAGGTAGCAGTGGGTCTGTGCTGCATCTGTTAATAACCTGCCATAGAGTGCTGAAGAGAAGTTAGACCAGAATTGAGAAGGGAAATTCTTGAATTTCCTCTGAATCTTTAGTGGGATAAAGTGATTATTTAATAGAAAGTAAGCAGTCAATTTTTGTTTCATCAGAGTAATTAAAAGTGAATTTGTTGTTCACATTCAATTCCAAATTGATGTCTAGTGAGGGAGTCAGGATGACGATTTGTAATTATCATTACTGTAGAACAAAAAAACCTCAATTTTGGGGTGAATTGGGTGAATGTGCAGCTGATTTGGGGGCAGCTCGTGCAGTTTAACCCCTGGTGCCCCGTGCAGGCGCTGCCTGCAGATCCTGGCTGCCGGGCTCTTCCTGCCCGGCTCCGTGGGCATCACCGACCCCTGCGAGGCTGCAACTTCGCGTGCACACGGTGATGACGCTGGAGCAGCAGGTGAGGAGGGGTCCCCATGGCGGGGCGGGGTCCCGTCAGCAGCCCCGGAGCCCGCCCCGAGCTGTGGCGTGTCCCGCGTGGGCAGGACATGGTGTGCTACACACCAGACAGCTGGTGCGCATCCTCTCGCGCGGCTACCGCAGATCCCTGGAGCCAGGAGGGGGACGCCAGCTGTGAGTGGGGCGTCCTGGGGGAGGGGGAAGGGGCTGGGGGTCTGGGTAGGAGGGGTGAGTGGGGCTGGGGTCCCCCCAGGGAGCTGAGTGGTCTCTGGGAGGGGCTGGGGGATATTTGGGTAGGGGGGTCTCTGGGTGGGGGCTGTGTGGGGGCTGAGGGATATTTGGGTGGGGGTCTCTGTGTGGGGCTGGGGAATATTTGGGTAGGGGGTCTCTGGGAGGAGGGGCTGTGTGGGGCTGGGGATACTTGGGTAGGGGGTCTCTTTGTGGGGCTGGGGTCCCCCAGGAGCTGAGTGGTCTCTGGGAGGGGCTGGGGATATTTGAGTGGGGGGTCTCTGGGAGGGGCTGTGTGGGGCTGGGGAGGGTGTCTGGGTAGGGAGGGTGTGAGTGGGGCTGGGGTCCCCCAGGGGTTGAGTGGTCTCTGGGAGGGCTGGGGATATTTGGGTAGGGGGTGTCTGTGTGGGCTGGGGTCTCCCAAGCACTGGGGAATATTTGGGTGAGGGGCTGTGTGGGGGCTGGGGGATGTTTGGGTAGGGGGTCTCTTTGTGGGCTGGGGTCCCCCAGGGCTGGGGATATTTGGGTCGGGGGTCCCTCAGGTGCCAGGGGATATTTGGGTGGGGGTCCCTCGGGTGCCAGGGGGTATTTGGGTGGGGGTCCCTCGGGTGCCAGGGGTATTGGGTGACCCCTGGCAGACCTGGCTGCTGAGATGTCCACGTGGGACGGTGATCGTGACCCCTCCGAGAAGGCGTGACGAGAAACCCTGAGAAGAAGGAGAGCGAGGAGGAGGAGGAGAACCAGGAGGAGCCGGGCAGGGGAGGAGGAGGAGAGCATGGGAGACCCAGGAGTGACCCGGGGACACCCCAGGGGTGCCCAGGGACACCAGGAGTGACACCAGGGACACCCAGGGGTGCCCAGGGACACCCAGGGACACCCCAGGGACACCCAAGGACAGCCAGGGACATCCCAGGGTCACCCAGTGACACCAGGGACACCCCAAGAACACCCAGGGGCACCCAGGGACATCCCAGAGTCACCCCAGGGAGACCCAGGGACAGCCAGGGTCACCCCAGGGAGATCCAGAGACATCCCAGGGGCACCCAGGGGCACCCCAGTGACACCAGGGACACCCCAAGAACACCCAGGGACACCCAGGGTCACCCCAGGGACATCCCAGGGACAGCACAAGAACACCCCACTGGCGACCCAAGAACCAGTCCGATTCCCAAAGGGTCACCCAGGGATTATCTGGGGACACCCTAGGAGACACCCAGGGTCACCTAGGATTATCTGGGGACACCTAGGGACACCCCAGGGTCACCCTAGGATTATCGGGGACACCCAGGACACCCCAGGGCCCCTCCCATGGCTCCCTGGTGTCCCTGTCCCCCACCTAAGGTGCACATTAAAGTGTTTCCCCCTTTCCAGCCTGTCCTGCTTGTTCAGATCCACGTGGGATGGGGGGGAGTGAGGCACCTGGGAATCCCAAATCCCACCTGGGGGTGCCCAAATCCCACCTGGGAATCCCAAATCCCACCTGGAGGTGCCCAAACCCCACTTGGGGGTATCCAAATCCAACCTGGGGGTGCCCAAATCCAACCTGGGATTCCCAAATTCCACTTAGGGATGTCCAAATCCGACCTGGAGCTGCCCAGACCCCACCTGGGGGTGCCCAAATTCCACCTGGGATTCCCAAATCCCACCTGGGGCAGCCCAAATTCCACCTGGAGGTGCCCAAATCCCACCTGGGGCAGCCCAAATTCCACCTGGGGTGCCCCAAATCCCCTGGCAGTCCCCAAATCCCACCTGGGGTGCCCAAATCCCCTGGCGGTGCTAAATCCCCTGGCAGTGCCCAAATCCCACCTAGAGGTGCCCAAATCCCACCTGGGGGTGCCCAAATCCCCCCTGGCAGCCCCTGCCTGCCTCTGCTGGTCCCCAAGGCACATCAAGGACTCTCAGTCACTTTTATTCCAGCACCCAAAATTCCAAGATCGGGGGCTCTGAACATCCCAGTTCCCTCAGCTGCAGGTGCTGGGACAGCCCTGAGCCCAGGAACTGGGATTGGACAGATTGCTGGTCACCTGCTGGTCACCTGCTGGTCACTCAGTGGTCACCTGCTGGTCACCTGCTGGTCACTCAGGGTCACTCAGTGGTCACTCAGGGTCACTCAGTGGTCACTCAGTGGTCACCTGCTGGTCACTTGCCCTGGTAGCCCCCAGCCTCCAGCATCGCCTCCTCCTCACCGCCTCCTTGGCCACGCTGTGGTTCAGCCTCCTCAGCCTCTCCTGAGGAGCCAAAACTCACCTGTCAGCACCCCAAAACTCACCCCGAATTCACATGTACCCCCAAAACTCAGCTGTCAGCAGCAGCCTGCACCCCAAAACTCACCCTGAATTCACCACATGTACCCCCAAAACTCACCCCAAATTCATATGTACCCCCTAACTTACCTCGTAACCCAAAAACTCAACCCATGTACCCCAAAGCCCTTCACCCCCAAAACTGCGCCCATGAACCCCCAAACTGCCCCTCGTGTAATTCTAAACCCTTCAATCTCAAAAACTCACTCATGTACTCCAAATTCAACCCATGTGCCCCAAACCCCTTCACCCCAAAAACTCACCCCATGTACCGCAAACCCTTCACCCCAAAACTCACCCTTAAATTCACTCCCCATGTACCCCAGAAACTTCCCCATGTACCCCAAACCCTTCACCTAAAACTCACCTCTGTACTCCCAAACCCTTCACCCCAAACTCCCCGTGTACCCCAAACCCTTCACCCCAAACTCACCCCTGTACCCCTACCCTTCACCCCAGAAACTCCCCGTGTACCCCAAACTCGCCCTGTACCCCAGACTCACTCATGTACCCCAAACCCTTCACTAAATCCCACCCCATGTACCCCAAACTCACCCCAAAACTCATCCCATGTAGCTAAGCGGCTTCATCCAAGCTCACCCATGTACTCCCCAAACTCACCCCATGTACCCCAAACCCTTCACCCCAAAGACTCACCCGCGATTCACCCCATGTGCCCCAAAGGCTTCAGTGTACCCCAAGACCCTTCACCCCAAAGACTCACCCCCAGAGTGCCAGAGGCTCTTCACTCCAAAGCTCCCCTGTGCAGTCA